>OY757915.1:9805549-9890549 GCA_963585895.1 Sepioteuthis lessoniana | reverse complement strand
GTGTAAACCTTAGAAATAAAAAAAAGTTGATTTTTTTCTCTCCGGTAAAAAGATCTTTTCTATGAAATTTTAATAGACGTTATTTCCCCTGTGAAATTAGGCGAGCAATTCAGAAAGTACGTTGAGTGTCCCACGAGCCTTATGTGTCCCTCGGGCCACGATTTGCTAATGTCTGGTGTATATCATACAAGTTGAGATTGTATGGGTCAAATCAGCCTGTGTCAAAGGTAAAAGATTTGAACTATTTGTAATTATGCAAAAATCTAATTTTTATTATTCGAGACTATTTTTTGTACTTTATTGAAAGAGTTTCTTTTGGTTGGTGCCACCTTCTTCAGGTTTGTACTTAAACTGTTACACACGTTATGATAGATCGGAATTTCTTTATTTGAAAAGTTAAAACCCGAACAGTACTCGAACGATAGACTCTTAGTTTTCAAAAATTTAACTGTTAAATTTTTTGATAACAAAAATATATTTTCCCAACCTCTCCGTGAAAGGTAGGACTTGGCACGAGGTCATATTTTAAACGGAGTAAAGTTGTTTTAAATTTAGAGTTTTCCTTCAAGACTGGTTGACCAACCAAAGCTAAAAAAAACCCCAAAAGACAGTTTGATCCACAGTTTATTCATAGTTAGCCGGAGAAGGACAGATGGATTTATATCATTTGAAAGGGAATTCGCTCGAAGTGAAATGCCATCAGTTTTGTCGAGGATTTGACATCTAATAATAACCGTTAAGTCAAGCGCGCTTCCAGAAAAGTAAGTTAGCTTAATTCAACTTAGTTGTCTTTTTTGTCATCTATATTATGTCGAGGTAATCATAGTTCACCAATTGTCGTGTCTTTTTCCTCTGTGACCAATAACACCTGATTATTTGAATCGAAACTCCTGTTCACTTTGTGTAGCCACAAGTAACTTGTATCTTTCTCTAAAATCGGCTTCGACCTCTTTTTCCGGAACATAGATCTTTTTAAAATCAGAGGGAGTAAGAAAGGATGTTATTTGTTGTAGTGAAAGCATCCAACAGTAAAATATGATTTACTGCATTGAATGAAATTGTATTATGATTTTTTTCGCTATCATTGCCATGAAATTGACACTTAAATCTCAGTTTTGAAATATTTGAAATCACATTATTAAATAAAAAATGCATGTCTATGTAAACAAAAAGATATTTTATTTCTTTCGCAAATCATCTATGTCAGTGGCATGACTAATTAAATAGTCTAATGAAATGCTTTTTCAGCTGTGGTGTCAAGTTTTATAATCATTTTTTTATTCTAATTTTTTTTTAATGAGTTGATATCAACTTCCCTTGTTTCTTATCAGCTTTTCTCCGTCGTTTATTGATTTTATACCTCAACACTTGGTTGATTCATGAGACAAATTCAATAAAAATTGAGCTTGTTGACTATATACTATATCATTACAGAGATTTCTACGACTACATTTCGTTGTATTATCAGATCTCGTTTCAAATGTCAAATAGATAAGTCCCGAAAAGAAAACTGTTAAGGCATCATCATCATCATCATCATCATCATCAGCAGCAGCAGCAGCAGCAGCAATCCCACCCTCTTCAAATTACCACCACTACAATCACCAATGTTGTTGCGTCTGCGGCTGCTGAAATGAATAAGAATTAATTAGTCAGTACTCTTAAAGAGAGATTTCCAAAAGACAATAATGAAGGCATGAGAGACAGTTACCCTAATCTGGTCTTATCAAATTTGTTATTAGAAACACAAGATTCAATAGCAGAGAAGTGAAGATAGAGAGGTTTTAGCTTATATCAGGTGAGTGCAAATGTTTTTAACGCTTTATTTCGAAAACTAAAAGGTGAATAAACAGTTGATTGATTGATTTTAACGGCATGTCAACCCGTCTAGGTTCATTTTACGCCTAGAGGTGAGAGAATCGCGTTCATTATTTGTTCAAATTTACATTTTTATCTAGTCGTTTCATATGAGATTTTTTCACCCGATCCAATCGGAGACGAATTAAAAAATCAAACTATTCGACCAATTCATGGAACCGTAAAAGTTACAATCCCTCCGAATCAGAGTGGACCTGGGAGTAATGACAATAAAGGGGTAATCCACACTCTCCAGATCTCCATAAATGGTGTCTCATCATCAATTTAGTGTCATGCATAGGAAATGATAATTTGTGGGGTCTTATTCAAACACTTTTATTAAGTGGTTTTGCGGGAAACATTATCAAAAATTTTCTACTAACAGCTCAGCGAATGATTTTAAACAAACATATCATTTAATTTTTCTGCAATAAAATATTTGCCTGACCAACATTTGGGCACCGATAAGAGTTTTTATTTCTATTTTCTGTTTATTTTCTCATTTATGGATTTTATCAATGGATTTTATCAATGGATTTTATCAATGGATTTTATTTTAACTCACACCCGATTATTTATCATTATCTATTCTCTGGATTAAGAATATGGATTTTTCTCCAATCAGCTTGTTAGATCATGTTAAAGTGTTTTTTTTTTATTTTTATAGTTTTATTTCTTTTGGAAAACAGAAATATCTCTTGAAAGAATTTCTTTTTCCTCAAAATTTAACTGTAATAAAATTTAAACATTGGTATTGAACTTGTTCTTTATTTCGTCGTTATTTGAATGATATCAATGTTTATAGCAATAATATTTCAATATGAGGCAAAAGATGAGAATAAAGAAATTGAGATTGTTTAATTGTTGAATTTTTTGTCGAATAAAAAAGGAGAGAACGTGAATCGAAATGCCTGAATTAGTTTCAATGGAAATTGGTGATAAAATGTTCGACTTCAATTATTGAACGTGGAAAACAGATTTTACGTAGGAGTAAATTTTTGAGTCCTTTTTTCCATTTTCAGACAAATATTTTTTTTATGTTTACTCTTTAATCAATAAATCAATCAATCGACATTTGATGTGTTTACTGTCTAAGACTATTATTTCACCTGCATTTCTATAAATCTAAGATATTTAAAACCAATTATGCCTATTGAAAGGTTATCAACCAGATGGATATTTGATCTCGTTGATAAAAACGACAATTCTTTTAAGTTTTAGTCGTCTCAGCACTTCTGTATATTTGCGTAAAAATTCATATAGAAAAATCAAGATATGAATTAGACAAGGATTCTGCGTGAGGCTTTGGACAAATCTAGGAGGTAGCATTCCATAAAACAGCAGCTGTACGGGCACTTACTTCTTATCTCACAAACCATTCAATTAAGACGAAGAAAACATGCTGGGTACTGTTGTAGAAGTAAGGGTGAACTCAGAAGGGATGTTTTGCCATGGACCTCTACCCATGGACTCACCAATGTTGGCCAACCAACATAAACATACATTCATCAGCTCTGTGGGGACACTAAATGCCATCTAGAAGACTTACCAAGAGCGATGGCTGATAGGGACAGATGGCTAGAAAGAGTCATGGGAATCCGTACTGTCAACATGTCCTGAAGAAGAGGATGATGTTAACCCTTTTATCAAGCAATTTGCATAAGTCCTGCACCAAAAACATTTGACCAACCTGTCAGAGGGGCAAAGAATACGTTGAAAAGGGGTAAAATCCCACTCCCAAGGTTGAGTGTCCTGGGTTTGACACTAAACTATATCAAGGGGTAAGGCTCCAGTTCTAGAGATCTGATGAGTGTGGAGCACCTCTTCATTATAATTATTTCAAGGTCCACTGTAAATCGGAGTGGTAATATCTATTAGGGTTCCATCTGTGGATGAAAGTGATATGTTTATAAATTCATCCTATTTGATAGTAATTCTGGATGCGACATAATTGTAAATTATTTTATTAAGAATAGTTTTGAGAAATTATATTTATTTACTAAGGTTTATTATTAGTAACTTGAAACCATATAACTATGTGCAAACGAATTACTATTATCAGATTCAAATAATTACTTGAAACCATCTAATTATTCGTATTGGATAGGAATACTTAAAACCATAGAATTGTTTGCTAATTATTTGTATTTGAAAGGAATACTTGATATCAAATAATTGTGTAAAAAGTATTTGTATTAGATTAGAATCCTTAAAACCATATAACTGTTTCCTAATTATTTTTATTAGATAGGAATAAAAGAGCTTCGCCTCATTGGGCCATTTCCCCAGGCTGCGTCTACTCTTTAGTCTAAAAGGGCCAGAATTCTTGTCTGATGATAGACGTTGGTCTTTTTGTCGGATTTTGGCAAAAGGTGGGTGATATTTTTGTGTTTGTGTCGGATGAAAAGGGCTCATCTCGAATTTTTCCTGGCCACTCGGCTAGAGCTGTAGAATACTACAGGAATGAGATGAGCCCTTTTCACCCGACACAAAAATTCGAGATGAGCACTGACTGCATCTCTACAGATGGGTATGACCCACCCCCTCAATGAGTGTCCCGGATTTGACATTAAACTATCAGATGGCGAAGCTTTAGCCTTGGAGTTTAGGGAATGTTGAGTACCACCTCATTGCCATTGCTTCAAGGTATACTCTAACTAGGAGCAGTAGCACCTGATAGGCTCCTCTCAATGGGTTAAAAATAACTATTTAACATTTGAACTGGGGGCAAACGAATGACTTTTGCTGAATTAAATTGTTAGAAAAAGAACTGTTTTATCGTTAAACTGTGTGTAAACAAATGAGTGGTGTTTAATTGAAGGATTTAACAATACTTTGGATTAGTTTGATAATTTTGCATTCCCAAAAGGACATGATGATCGATTCTAGGTTGGTAAGATTTTTTTTTTCTTTTACGTTAATGCAAAAACTGGTTCAACTTTCTGGTGAAGTCTATCATAGTTGTCTCTCACTGGATCAGCCATTAATATATATATTTGAAATAACTCCATTCTAACTGTCAGCAGTTGTGTTATATTATTTATAAAGCCTCAAATCAATCTATACTGCGTTCGTTTTTTATTACTAACTTAGTTTCATAGATGGGCATTGGCCTTGTTATTTTTTAGCATCCCCTTTTTAAATTTTACTTAACCCTTTCCTCCCATTTTACATGGCAGAGAACGAAGTTCTTTTGAGATGTAAGAGTATTTTCAATTTCATTTTTTTCCACATAATTTGTTTTTTATCCCGTGGACTATTTTTCGGTCATGTTAAGTACGTGAGGGGACAATAATAATAATAATAATAATAATAATAATAATAATAATAATAGCAAATTAGCACAGTGGAGTAAGACTAGACACGACTGGGTCAGCTAGGTGATCCACTGGGAGGTGTGCAAGAAACTTAAATTTGACCATACTAACAAATGGTATATGTACAACCCAGCACCTGTCCTAGAAAATAACACGCATAAACTCCAATGGGAGTTTGACATACACACGGATCACCTAATCTCGGCTAGAAGACCAGACCTTATAATAATTAACAAAAAAAAAAAAAAAGAGAATTTGCAAAATTGTCGACTTTGCTGTCCCGGCTGACCACAGAATAAAACTGAAAGAATGTGAAAAGAAGGATAAGTACCTCGACCTTGCTCGGAAATTGAAAAAAATATGGAACATGAAAGTGACTATTATACCAATTGTGATTGGTGCTTTCGGCACAATAACAAAAGAATTATTAAAGGGACTGGAGGACTTGGAAGTTGGAGGACGAGTGGAGACCATCCAAACTTCAGCATTATCGAGAACGGCCAGAATACTGAGAAGAGTCCTGGAGACTTGAGGAGACACTGAGGAGACTTGTTGTCATTCAAACTCCAGTGAAAGACCATCAGTTAAAACTGACGTCAAAAACTTTAATAATAATAATAATAATAATCTTTTATTTGTAAATATTCATCTTTTCTCTCTCTTTTTTTCAGTCATTGGGGATTTCTTTTTGTAAATAAAACTTCATCTCCCTCGTCCTTTAGAATATATACATATGGGATTAGGTGAGCGTCTTATCGAGCGATTGATGTATTTTGGTGACTCTACTCTGAAAGATTTTGCTAGTATATGTGACGTCATGTTAAAAGGAATATTAAATTATGTGTAGATCAGTATCTGGAATTAGTCAAGTTAATAATAGGATAGTAAAGATTAAGGTTTCCACCCGATTTTTACGCACACACACACACACACACACACACACACACACATACGTATATATGTATACGATAAATAGTTAACATCTGACTGGAGTTTTGAGTTAATTTTATTAGTTAAATGTGTAACAACCCAGGAATTCTTCCAATGTGTAGCCGTGTCAGCACTACTGTATGGTTGCACTACTTAGACTCTTACGAAATACTTGGAGATAAAGCTAGAGGGGAACAAAACGATGATGCCGCGTGTTGTTTTAAACAAATCCCGGAAGCAGCACTGCATAAAACAGAAGCTGTGCGGTCACTTACCTCCCATCTCACAAAAGATCCACGTAAGACGAACAAAACACACTGGGTACTACTAGTGGAGTAAAGCCGAACTCATAAGTAACTTTCTCTAATGGATTCCTACACAAAGATTCACCAGTATTGGCCAATCAGCATAAACATACATTCATCAGCTTTGTGGGGACACTGGATACCGTCTAGAAGACTTAGCTAGAGCGATGACCGATAGGGACGGGTGGCTAGAGAGAGTCAAGGGAATCTGTGCTGTCAGCCCGCCTAGAGGATACAAATAACCTTCCTAAACAATTGTGGCAAAAATCAACATTTAGGTTTTCCAGAGTTCTGCAACAAGAGGGTAAAAGTGATTATCTTGATTAAAAAAAAGTATACTTATTTACTCATAAAATCTGACCTATGTAACACCACAATACTCGTTGCGTAACTGTTATCGTCATAGGAAATGCACGCGGAGATCCGAGTTCAAATCCTGGACGAATCTGTTTGCATTTCACGTTGCGCTAATACTCTTGGAAACGATTTGGATCCAACTTTTCTCCTTTCAGCTTTGAGTAAATCAAAGGATAAACTAAACTCTTTAACCTTGGTATGGCCACCGGTCTAGGAGAAAGAAACCTCTAAATTCAAACTGCTGTTACTCTGCTTATAAAAATGAACTTGTGTCGCATCTTAATCTGAGCGCAAATATCCACATAATAGCATAAAAATATCAACTTCAACTTTACTACGTGTAAAAAAAATTTTAAGATACATTAAAACGAATGAAGCCAGGACTATTTTACGAGCGGAAGAAGTGAGGAAATAACACCGTTCGCAGTAAATATCTTCTTGGCTTGTTTTATTATAAAGAGACAATTTTGTTACTTCAGTCAAGTATTGATCTGTATCGAAGCCATACTTCTTTTAAGAGACGCCTTGTTTCTTTTCAGATTTACTTAAATGTTTCTCCTTGGACATTGTTGTTGTTGTTGTTGTTGTTGTTATAGATATTTTCCTCGGGTAAGTACTATAATAGATTTTCTTTTCTTTCCTTCTGGATCAGCAACAGGAAAATCTATCCAGAATTGTCTTGATTAATATTTGATGTTAATATTCGGAATGTTTCATTCATTCAATCAAGCTTGAATATCCACAAAGCAGATAGAGAATATTATAAAATAAACACTTATCTAAGTTAAATATTTTTCTTTTTCTTTTCTTTATCGTTCTCGAAGTTGCTTGGAAAATAATCAGAGATCGATTTCTCAATCATGTTTCTTAGTTCGAGAATAATAAGAAAAGCTGTCAGTCGATAATCTTTTGCAAAATTTTATTGTGCTGCGGACATTGTCGATTGAGACAAGAGGAAAAATGGAGTTGATTGAGCGGGAAATAGATTCATTGAATGGACAGGCAGTGGTGTTTTTCGGGAACGTGGCGGCAAGGGTGACCTGTTGTATGTTTTATCGGTCTACGCTGATTGGACACTCAAAATGCAACGAAAGGAAGGGAGGTAGAAGAACGGCCAATAGAAACAATGGGTTATTGGAGAATCATAGCCAGAACGAGGCTTGTCTAATGTTGGCTTTCTTTCGATTAGGAAGTTAATGGTAGCACTTGGGTAATGAAATCGAAACGCAAGGCTTCACTTCTGTCCTGATTTGTGGAGTAGTTATTGAGATTCGATTAAGCAGTTGTGATTGCAGAATATCGATAAGAGGTGATCGATCGGTGGGATAAGTATGAAATCCATACACAGAGGAATATCAGAAAGTGAAATACATTATATTATTATCTTTTTATACAATTATTATATATTATACAAATAAAATCCACTATCACTTTCTATACGACTATTTGATTGTTAAAGGTTATCGATAGAGTTAAATAAGTGACAAGTAACCATATATGATACTATTATTTGATGATATTTTAACGAACGTCTATTTTTCCAATTGTAATAGTTAAGCAACGTTCTCTTTGGCTAATTTGAAATGATATTTGCTTGAGTGTTCCTGGTATTGCAATATTTCTAATACGGCAGCAGGTTGGTCTCGACTCTATATATTTTTATGAAGAATACCTCTGATCTTTCGATTAGTTGATTTAAATGGCATGACAAACCGTCTGTAGTTATTTTATGCCTATAGATTAGGGAATTGTATACATTATACATTTATATTAACACTTTTGTGTATTTTTTAAAGTTTTATTTTCCCACTGTTAAATGATATCAACTGTTTTTTTTTATCAAATACACATAATTTGCAAACAGATCTATTTAACTCATAGATGGAAACCAAACAGGTACTATCACTTCGGGTTAGAGTGGACACGGGAGTAATGGTAATAAAGAAATGACTCCATAATCCCCAGGTCCCATGAATCTCACCATCAGATGTAGTTTAGTGTCATAGCCAGGACATGCCTCTCTTTTTTTGGCGGCGGGGGGCAGGGATACAGTGTATTCTAAGCCCCAAGGACAGGGCGTAAGAATACCTTTGGTTAAGTGAATGTTGGCTTCTTTCTTCTGATATTAGTAAGCCAAGTCTGGCACAAGGATATCAAGTATGAGGCATCAATAGTGGTTTGTGTGCAAACTATTGCATCATGGTGATACGCCCGCCCTAAATGTGATTAATAGTGAGTTTATAAATATGAAAAAAATTGGCGAAAATCTTCACGTAACATTTTCACTTTTAAAGGTCTTATTTAAAGAAATAAAGAATATACAATGTCGTTTGAGCAAAAATTCCTTTTAAGAAACAACAAGCCAAAAATCTAAATATAAATGTACAATGAACACGATTCTGTAACCTCGAAGCATAAAATAATCCGAGACAGGCTGACGTACCGTTAAAATCAATTGTTCAATCAATCAACAACATCCTTTGATCATGGTGTCCTCATAAATCTAACCCCTTCTTCGATATCATCAAATAATATTCGATCTAACAGGGAAAGGATAATTAATTTTTAATGAATCCACGAATTATGTTGTGAAAAAAGGCATGCTTGTATTTTGGAATCTCAGATGGAAATTGGAAACAGAGGGTTTATAATTATAGACACCATTTTTAAAAAAAATCCTTTACTCAGAAATCAAATAGCTCTATCGAGGTGGGTTTGGAGTTTGCGAGACACGGGCTAAACTGCACAAATTAGGTAGAGATTTATTAAGAGATTTTCTACACCTCCAAGTTTCAACAGTTGATGTAATCTTTGCCTAAAAGAAAAAAATAAGCACCATTAAGTATAAATTTATTAGCCAACTATTAAATAAACGTAATGAACTAATTTTTATATGGCACCGTAAAAATACGAGGGGCATACGATAAGTTTGCATACTTTTTTCATATGGGCACTTTTATTGATAGTACACACATGAAACTCTACTCCCCTTCGAAGTAATCTCCTCCAGCTTGTACCGTTCCAACAACTTCTGGAAGTCCTCTTGTGTGAACGTGTCAATGACCTTCGTTACAGCCTCTTTCATCTCTTTAATTGTCTCATAATGACAGCCT
The DNA here is from genome assembly GCA_963585895.1 of Sepioteuthis lessoniana. Taxonomy (NCBI): domain Eukaryota; kingdom Metazoa; phylum Mollusca; class Cephalopoda; order Myopsida; family Loliginidae; genus Sepioteuthis; species Sepioteuthis lessoniana. Next base: position 9,880,670 of record OY757915.1, on the reverse strand, counting down.
CTGAGCTTGGGGAATAAGCAAAAGTCACAGGGAGCAAGGTCTGGACTATAGGGAGGCTGAGGAACTGTTTTGATGCTCATCATGCTCAAATAGTCTGTGACAAGAGTGGAGTTGTGAACTGGTACATTGTCCTGGTGGAAATGCCAATGACCCGAAGAGTGCTCGCCTCTTCCCCAGGAATCTCTTCCTAAATCCCCTTAAAACCTCAACATAGTAAGCCTAACCCTAACCGTTTGGCCGATCAATTCAGGTGTATTGACTTCCTAACTCCGCCCACACCTCTCATCATCCCTCACAGATTCCCTGCCTTCCTTGAATCTCTTATGCCACTCAAAAACCGATAATTGATTCATGCAAGATGATCCAAAAGCAGTCTAAAGCATTTCATACGTTTCTGTGGCATCATTTTACCCAAGTTTAAAACACAATTTTATTGCATATCGTTCTTCTAAAGTTTCTGATTGCATTTTTGAAATTCACCAGCTGTGACAATCAGGCTTTAGTAGGGTGTATTCAAATTGCTGCTGTAGCTGTTAATTTGAGCCTGAAATCATAAAAATTGGTCAGTCATCTCATAAGATGTATAGCAATAACATAGTGAATTTTCAAGAGTCTACGACAATTTTAAATGCCTTTACAAAAAAGTCTGGAAACTTATCGTATGCACCTCGTAGATTTTAAACTCTCACGAAAAAGGTTAATAATAGAAAAATTGATAGTGATAACAATTGTAAGATACAATTACGGGTATCAGTATTACAATTGATATTATTGGTTTATGCAATAACGGTGACAATAACAACGCAATAAAAAAGCAAATGTAGATTATGGAAAAGATAGAGAAGAAACGACCAATCACATAAGTGAATGCAGGAAATTAGCACAGAAAGAGTATAAGACTATGCACGACTGGGTGGGCTAGGTGATCCACTTGGAACTGTGCAAGAAATTTGGCTATACGAATAAATGGTATATGCACATCCCAAAATCTGTCCTTGACAATGAGAGGCACAAACTCGTCTGGGATTTTGAGATACAAACGGATCACCTAATCTCGACCAGACGACCAGATTTTATAATATTCAACAAAAAAGAGAGAACTTGCAGATTTGTGGACTTTTCTGTCCCAGCTTACCACGGAGTAAAGTTGAAAAAAAGCAAAAGAAGGATAAGTATATCAACCTTGCTAGGGAATTGAAAAAATGTGAAACATGAAAGTGATGGTTATTCCAATTGTAATTGGTGCTCTTGGTACAATCACCGAACGATTGGTTAAAGGACTAGAGGACTTGGAAATAAGAGGACGAGTGGAGAAAATCCAAACTACTGCATTATTGAGATCGACCAGAATACTGAGAAGAGTCCTGGAGACTTGAGGAGACTTACAGTTACTCAAATCCAGTAAAAGACCATCAGCCAACGCTGATATGAAAAACTCTCAAAGAGTAAAAGTAATAATAATAATAATAATAATAATAACAATAACAATAATAATAATAATTTAGCAATAATTGTGATTATAGTTAGCTTTTATTATTAGTTGTATAATTATTAATGATTAATAATTTTTATAATGATATAATTGATTTGAACGGTAATTAAAATGGCAGTATTCAGAATTAAAAAAATATAAAAATATTAAGAAATTAAATAAAGACTAAATTTTAATCTTAACTGGAAATCAGATAAGGCCTACGAAAAATTTTAATTTTTGATATTAGTCATGTTTATCGCCACGTTTTCCTTAATAAATAAATAAATGAATAAATTGACATTTTTTTTTCTTAAAATGAAATAGGTTAATTTATTGACAAGATTTTATTTGTTGAAGGTTTTGAGTCGTGTTAAAATTCTTTTTTAAGATGCATAAGGATACATAAAACCAGACGGCGATATGGCATCCGGTTTTGACACCAACTTCAACCCCATATCTTTTTGTCCCCCCACTTTTTCTTTCGAACGAGTGAGAATCCATTAAAAGAATATTTTATCTTAAATTCTTTCTCTTTTGTGTGATGGCTATCTGAAGAGATTGGTTTCTCATATGTGATTGTCAACTGAAATAAATTTATAATTGTCAAATGACAGTTTGTTGAGTATTTTTCTTTCCATTGTGTGATGGCTATCTGAAGAGGTTGGTTTCTCATATGTGATTGTCAACTGAAATAAATTTATAATTGCCAAATGACAGGTTGTTGAGTATTTTTCCAGTTATATGAATTTGCTCGGCAGTAAATTATATATTTTCATATTGAGTAACATACATTGAACACTCCTGGAGATTTATAAAAATCCTCTAATATATTCAGAAATTGAATGATTTCCAACTCATTTTCTTTATATATATATATATATATATATATATATATATATATATATATATATATATATATATATATTTAATATTGTTGTTGATGCATTCTCTCAAAGGACATTTTAATTAATAATTAACATTGGTTTTTTCCTATTATCTTTGTTGGAGGGAAAGAATAATCATTAACAATTAAGTTTAATGTTTAACATTTTTATCTTAAATAATAAATCTTATTTTATTATTATTGTCTGTAGCAAATATATATCTATGTATTATGTTTTTGAGTATTTTTTCATCGGATCTAAAATTGGGATGCATTTGATTACAATAAAATAATTTGATAGGATTATAATTATTTCGTGTAACAAAACTTTTATCATTTCTTTTATTCTTATTTGCTAATCGTTAGTTTAATTTGTTCATCTGCTAAGTAGTTTTGAAATCTGTTGTTTATAAGGGTTTGTTTGATATTTTTGGATTACACACACACACACACACACACACACACACACACACACACACACACACACACACATATATATATATATATATATATATATATATATAATCCATGAAAAATAGTCTGCGACTCTGGGTTTAATGGAGTTTTTGCAAAGCAACAATCATCAGGCAGTTAAGAAGATTATTGTTGTTTTGCAAAAAACTCCATTAAACCCAGGGTTGCAGACTATTTTCCATGAATTAAATATATATGTATATCTAATATATATTCATTTATTATTATTATATAATAGCTCTACCCTAGATATTGGGCACTCTCCATATTATATTACACTTGGTTCGACATATACCCACAAAGTGATTTAGAGACAACCAACACTCTTATAATATATATATATATATATATATATATACAACTTATATACATATATATCATATTTCAACGATAACATATATATATATATATATATATATATATATATATATACATATATATATATATATATATATATATAAACTTAGAATAGCATAGACATCAAGTCAATGGCACTTGCTTGTAAATTTCTCGCCAATGTAATCATTGGAAAATGATCAGATCATCATATTGGTGATACACACACACACACACACACACATATATATTTATTTGCATAAGTGGATGAGAATAAATGTTTGTTTAAAAAGCGTTTGATAAATCAAAAGTGCTAAAAGGCTGGATTTGCAGTGTAGTGTAAAATATTAAAAGGAATTAAGATCTCATCTTCTTACTGATGTCTGATCACTTTTATATTTTTTAAGTTTAATCTGTTTCTGTTTCATGAAAGTCATATGCAACTACTATATATATATATATATATATATATATATATATAATAAAAATGTTGCAATAAGAAACATAAAACGTAGAAAACTTATGTCATGATAGAGATGTTTTATTTTAGCATGTGAAAAGCGCTTATTACATTTTTTCTATTAATATTGTTATTACTATTAATAATATTGCTATTAAAGATATTATGGCTATTAGTGATATTACTGTTAATATAATTACTGTTAATTATATTTTTACTCTCAATGATATGATTGCAGTTAATAATAATAATAATGAACAACTCAATGTGGATTTAATATTAAACAACGGAAAATTGGAACGGAAACAAAATGTTGCACGAGACATTTTTTTTTTTCGTGAGTCCCCTCTTCCCTTTACAAACGTCTATATCGCTATTTTATCAGTTAGAATATTTAAGGTATATTCATTAACCCTATACCATTAAGTGTAATGTTAAAGGTGGTATTTACCGCCCCGCCACCGCCGCTGCCACTCTCAGGGTTCGATACAAGTTCATTTTTTTACAGCGAGTTTAAATTCAAGATAAATACAAGAAAGGTCTGCTTTTTCAACGACAGAAAGTGGAGGAGGATTGGAGGAAGAGGAGTGGAGGAAGAGAAGGAGGAGTGGAGGAAGATTAATGGAGGAGGAGTAGTAGTGGTGGAAGCGGATTGGAGGAAGAGTAATGTAAGCGGAGGAGTGGTTGAAGAGGTGGAGGAATGAAGAAAGAGTAGTGGAGGATGAGGAGTGGTTGAAGTAGAGGAGGAGGAGTGGAGGAAGTATAGTGGTGGAGAAGGACGAGTGGAGGAGCTCTCAAAGTAATTTGGCAAACGAGAAGAGATCCTGTTTCGTTTGAATTCAGAATTTTTCTCCTGAACTGGTTGCCATACTAATATTAAAGAGCCTAGCCGGCCCTATTTTTTCGATGGCTCGAGAAGAGTTAAACCTTTCCCAAGATTATGAGCGCTATGTGCAATTCAAACAGCCGTGTACAGGATTTAAACCCGGGTTGCAGCTTTCTCAAAGATAGTTGTTACGTCATAAATGCCTTTAAAATAGAAAACAGATCCCTAGAAAGTTGATCTTGATATTTTATGATAAATCTTCATTTGAAATTCAAAATATTTTCAAATATTTTTCTCTACTTCAAACCTCATATGATGAAATGGTTAATGAGCTAGGTTAACACACAAAAGAGAATGAGTCTGATTCTCATAAGGAGCTCCGTACTTCTAGCCTTGTGCTTCAACTAAGCTAAGATCAGTAAATGATTTTAAACCCGAACTAAAAATTTTCAAATTGACGTAAAAGCGCTGAAGTGATTCATTTGTCCTGAGGTATTTTTAGAATTAATGAATAAGTCACCTTTTGGAACGAAGAAAAAAACGGACGTTTGAGAGTTGATTGAAAATTTGGTAAAACTAAAAATAAAAAAAGCCGAGATTTCTCGAAGCAAGAAGAAAAAATGATGCAGGTGTTATCATTATAAATAAATATTTTTTTAGATGAGTTTTGTTTGGGGATTTGAGGAAAGTAAATTCAACGACAAATCACATTGAATAAATCGAAAACAATGACTGAAGCAGATGTTGTCTTTGGTCACTGACGTCCAGTGTCAGTGTTGTGTGGACGTCGTTGAAGAAATAGCACCAAGATAAAATTAGTTTATTTGGTATCGTTTGTATTGAATTTTCTTCATTTGGAACCAATAAACAGATGACTGGAAACGGTTTTTAAAATTACAAAGCTGTTCCATAGCTCCGAGACAAAGAATAGACAAAAGAATCTCCGAAATTCCTGATACCAAAAGTTAATGTTGCTTGCTGATATTGATTTTTAGGAACATTGCAACAAAATTGTCAAAGAAACTGTGATCTTAATAATAATTTGTCATTGATACGATGAGAACTGGAAAAAGAAAATCAGAAAACACTATCAATCTCTTTTCATTGCCGAGTTATTTAGATCAAGCCTCAATCCCCAATGCAGGATTAAGGTCAACTGTTAATGTAAAGTTTTGATGATTTCTAAATAAACATAAATTTAATGGTTGTCTTAATTTCTGAGACGAAGCTTGATGATTTTTATCATTAAGGGTTTTCGGACTATTCATCTTTATTGTTATTTCCACAACGTTTCAGCCGATATGTCCTCCGGCCTTCTTCAGCAGGACACACGGCGTAACGGTTATAGGCGTTGGTTCCCTAAGCTTCTAAGGCGACAATCATCTGGAGGTTGCAGGTTCAACCCTGACTGCAGGCGAGTAACAATACAGGAATACTTAACACTTGTACCCTGTTATGGCTAACGGAATCAGAACAGGCGACCCCGGTGGATTCAATAAAGGACGTAGTTCGAAGTTCCGTGAAGGTTCCCGAGTTCGACAAACACCTGAAGAAGGCCGGAGGACATATCGGCCGAAACGTTGTGGAAATAACAACAAAGATGAAGACAACAGTCCGAAAACCCTTAATGATAGAAATGAATTAAATGATTTTCAGAGCAAGTATCTTAAATTGATATTGTTAACTTTATATGGTATTAAAAAAGTTTTTAAAGACCTTATGGTCACTTCATTCTGGAGCAGAAAAATCCAGTAAATTAGTTGAGGCCATCAGTTCCTAGAACCAGTTGGTTCGACTAGGTTTCTCACTAAACTTTGACTAACGGGATCTGCTCTACGTAATCGATGACTGAAGATTCGGATACCGATCATTTTATGGCATAATATCGATCTCCCAAAACTTTGCAATGGAACAACACTTATTTTCCATAACGTGTTAGGATAGTTTGCCGGCAGCAACTGCTCCATATCTTAACTCTGAAACCAACTGACTTGCCATTTGAATTTAACAGGTTCGTTTTCTGTCTGACTCAATTTTCCTATGACCAACAACAAATCTCTGGACTAACCATTAAACGTTGTTAGTCTGAATCTGACAAATACTCTTATTTTACATGGTCAGCTTCGCGTTGATTTTTAGAAATATTCTGATGATTTATTCAAAAGATTACCAGAGGGCAAAACCAAGAATATTGTTTATTTTGAAACTTGGAATACTATAAGTTAGAAAAATAAATAGAATGTTATTATTCTTAAAGCAACAAAAACACAATAATCCTATTTTTATCGTGAGTCAATTTTGTATATTACTGCACTGTGTTATTTTGATATGATACGAAATGACATTAGGAATTCCGAGTACATCGTGTTGTAGTTGATACAATGAACTTGAGTACATGTATTAAAAAAACATGTACCTCCTTATCCTACCAGCAATATGTTTCTGCAATGACGACTTCGGAATTAAATATCCTACGAAGGTTGATATACCATTAAACAAAGAAACGAAAGTAAACTTTTAAAAACAGTTCAAAATGATAACAACGCTTACACCATCGTTAAATGACGTATTTTAAATATTAGGATTCTACAAAAGGAGAACCAAAGATTGGTCAAGAATCTAAATTGTCCGAAGACAACACCCTCAGGTCATTTTATATGGCCGAAAGTATTTGGATCGAGAGATAAGAAAATACATTTTTACGCTCTCCTAATACTTATATAAATATGGTTCCTGGTTAGGAAAAAATAATAATAAGATGGTTTCAAGTATTCCCATCAAATACTAATAATTATATCATTTCAGTCTGATAATCATCGATTTTATTGCACACAGGTATATAGTATCAAAAGCCTAATAATAAAAGTCCTTAGTAAACAATTATATATTTTATTCATTATTCATAAGACAAAATATTTTGCACACAGTTTTATGATATCAAGTATTCTTATCGAATACAAATAATTTTAAAACAGATCTGTTTGACCCATAGATGGAACACTAACAGATCTATTTAACACATAGATGAGACCCAAACAGATCTATTTAATCCATAGATGAGACCCAAACAGATCTATTTGGCCTATAGATGAGACCCAAACAGATCTATTTGGCCTATAGATGAGACCCAAACAGATCTATTTGGCCTATAGATGAGACCCAAACAGATCTATTTAACCCATAGATGAGACCCAAACAGATCTATTTAAACTATAGAACAGACCCAAACAGGTCTATTTAAACTATAGATGAGACCCAACCAGATTTATTTAACCTATAGATGAGACCCAAACAGATCTATTTGACCCATAGATGAGACCCTAACAGATCTATTTAATCCATAGATGAGAACCTAACAGATCTATTTACCCCATAGATGAGACCCTTACAGATCTATTTGACCCATAGATGGGACCCTAACAGTAATACCACTTTAGTTAAGAGTGAACTTGATTGTAATAGAAATAAACGGGCGCATCATTCTTTTTAGATCTCTAGAACTGGAGCCTCACTATTCGGTACTGTTTAGTGTCATATCAAGAGCCCCCCTTTTTATTAGAGGGGGGAGAATATTGTCAGCCTATTCTCAGCCCAACCGACAGTGTGTATGAAAAGTGAGTCGTATCAAACTTCTATCTACTCGCTCTTTCGTTCTAAAATGAGCCTTGAACCTCTGCTTGAATATTGATTACTGTATTTACAACTATTTCAACCACAAAACAGTGTAAGGAATATAATTTTAGTTAAAAAAGTTGAATACTGTATCTGCAAAAGGATAAATTAAGCAAATGTCTTGTATCATTTTGTGAATATTTAAAGAAATGAGTCAGGTTCAAGGAAAAGAAAACGAGTTCCCTGGGCAAATTTACTCAAATGATCTGGTTTTTTTTATGCAATGAATATTTGATCAATATTTCCTGAGCACTGATTTTTTTTTGTTTAAGAATTAGCTATGTGTAGTAAATATCGATTGCATGAGACCAAGAAGAAATTTGCCATGACTAACCTCTTTTCTGGGATCTAGTTTTGTTTTTCCACTATTTGGCCCATTGCCTTTATTCATTTCATCAAGAAAGAAATCAACGGAAACCTGTTTTTCTCCATTTCAAGTTTCAGTATTTAAACTTTTATTTCGACTTTTATTCTTATATTGTGTCAGGATTTCTAAAAAATACAATCCTGTATCATTTATTGTAAAAATACTCAGCCAAACCAAGATAGACTTTTAAATGAACGATTATTTTTGGGAGATTAAGATATTTTTTTGAAGATGAAGATATTTCTTCGGACAGAGAGACATTTTTTTTTTGGTGGGGGATGAAGACATTTTTTGGCGATGACCACATTTTTTTAGAGATTAATGTATTTTTTGGAAATGAAGACATTTTTTGAAGATGAAGATCTTTTGTTTTGATTAATACCTTTTTTTCTTTTTTTTTTACATAAAGGCATATTTTTACAGATGAATGCATTTTTTTGAAGATAAATACATTTTTTGGAAATGAACGTATTTCTTACCACAGACACCGCATTAGAATTTGAACAATCAATCAGCCTTTCATGTGGTTTATCTAATCACCTTTGTACGATCTGCCAAGGATCAAAGTGTTTCACCAGATACTGCTGATTTGGATCAGAGTGAAGTATCTGTGCATTCTACGATTATTTCAAATACTAAAAGATATAATATATATAGATAAAATTAGTTATTTCATAGAGTATAAAAGTTGATATTTATTAAAATATACAAAAAAAGAAAAAAAGAAAAAGAAAAGAAAAGAAAAGAAAAGAAGACATAAATATGGTGATGACTATTTCAATTTTTTAATCATGATTTTATTTTTCTAAATTTATCTGATTAGATTTTCATGGTTATAAAATAATATATTGCTAAGCAGAAGTGATGAGTACTATCACCTTAATTCCTGTCAATGAGCACAGATACTACACTCTGATCATAGTTGATTTCATGCATTGACGAAAAAAGAAATAGAAAAGGCCACATATTTAATTATATTGATAGACAAATCAAAGTTGGTGCCTCTGATTTTGTGTTTGGTGGTGAGAATAGTGTCGTAAGGAAGCGCTCATAAACTAACGGTTATCATTTTAGGAAGTGAACTTTGTTAAACGAGTTCAAATCCTGTTGGGATTTCACTTAGGGCTATTCACCTTGCGGAAAGGGCACCTCTGGTGCTGCAACGGTTAGCAAGCTAGACTAGCAAACCTACACGAATGAGTTCGAGTCTCATTGGGTGCCCCATTCATTCGGCCCTGTACCACATCAAAGCAAAGAGCTTTGTAAATTACTATTCCCCTTGTGGAAGATATGAATCCATCTATACACCTTTCATGTATGAATAGTAGGACAGACTGATCTCTTTAACCTTGGCATGGCAACAAGTTTTGGAGAAAGAAAACTCCGAATTCAGATCAGTTTTAAATTTGGAGAGGGATGGTGTCTTCCAGATTATTCCTGACTCCACACAATACATGAGTCGCGCCTCCAATACCAAACCAAGTAGGCAATAGGTGAGGACAATTAAAGTTACTGAAGTGAGGAAAATAAGTATAGCGTTCAATGAACAGAATAGTACAAACAGAGAGAGAGAGAGAGAGAGAGAGAGAGAGAGAGAGAGAGAGAGAGAGAGAGAGAGAGAAGGAAGCCTGTCTTTTAATGAGTGATTTTAACGATATGTCAACCCATCAAGGGTTATTTTATGCCCAAAAATTAGGGAATTGCATTTAATGTACGTTCATATTTATAGTTTTTGTAGTTGTTTCTTATGAGATTTTTGTAAACAGTAATATGGGACCAAGCATTCTTATCGAATCATTTTCACCCTGTTGTATGGTTTCAAGTATTCTTATCAATACTAATAATTTTTAAACATCTGATTGACCAACAGATGTAACCATAACAGGTGCTGCTTCTCCGGGTCAGTGTGAACCTGGGATGTTGGGGTTATCCACATTCCTCAGATTTCCAGAACTGAAACCTCACCATCAGATGCAGTCCTGTGTCATACCGAGGTTAACTCCTTTTTTAGGGCGGGGGGGGTATTGCCCTTCTGTGGAGGATACAATCTGTGTATTCTAATTCTTTTGCGGGTAAACGTTGTGATATACTCGAGGGACGATACTTGAACTGATCTAACTATTTAATTAGGGAAGTTATTATCATTATCGACAATATGGCGAATATCTCATTACGTAGTTGATGATTGGTTGTAATTAATTAATCGGATACTTGATGATTATAGCTTTCATCATGTCTCTTTAATATTCTAGCATGCATGAAACAATGTCCATAGTTTCTTTTCTCTTGGGAATTGGTCTCCATGACAGAGGAATTCCACTGATCGGACAAGAACTCGTCACGTCTTCAAAGAATTTAATTTCCTGTTGTCAGCATGCCTTCTAACTTGTGAATGCTTGTTTGATTGAGTATAGCCAATTGATGATCGAACTGATATCTCTATTGATTGTCTGGTCTTCCCAAGAGCGTTGAATACACATTGGACTTGAGGGTTGATTGAAAAACTTTTATTTTAAAACAGAATCGGTATTTTAGTCGGAAAATCCACAATAATGATAATAACGTTCCACCATTTTACAAAGAGTTGCATAAAATCCAAATTTTCGTGGCAGCCATTGTAAAAGCCTTTTCAATTTTTGAAACTTGAAGAGAATAAAAATTGCAAGGAATTTAGTTTTTGAGTTCTACGACGCACCGATAAGTGAGTAATTCCTTTCTCGGTGAGAATATTTAGGAAGATTTAAGTTATTATTGGCATCCAGAACTTGCAAAAAACAATTATTATCCAATCCATTCCATTCCATTTCCATTCCAATCGTCTATCGCTCCGGGCAAGTCTTCTAAACGGCATCCGGTGTCCTCATGGAGCTGATGTAAGTCCTTGCTGCTTTGCTAACACTGAAACATCCATGTGTAGGAATTCTTGAGAAAATGCCACAATAGAGTTCGTTATTACATCTTCACCAGTGTTCAGTATGTCTTGTCTTATTTAGTTGGTTTGTGAGATGGGAGGTAAGTGGCCGAGTAGCGAATGTTTTTTAGGGTGTTTGGTGGTATATCTGTACAGTAGTACTGACACATATGGTGACGAAAATAAGTATTCAACATCATTCATAAATGTAGTTTGCTTCGAAATTAATGTATTTCAAACTGTTAGATGTATCTGAAATGTTTAATTAACTTCCAAAATAAAAATACTTAGAAAAAAAAAAGATTTGAACTTATGAAAAGGTATAATTGACTATTCATTAGAATTTATTAATTGTTTATTGAGCGACAAAATTGTATTCGACAACTTTTAGCTTTAATACAAGAATTTACTATTCAAAAGGTTCTACCGATAATTTTTATGACACGAAAGTCATTCTAAATATTCTCGAAGTTTCTTTCAATAACTCAGGATATTTTACGAACAAATTATCCTTCGTAATCATAATAGAAACAATGTCATCATCTAACCAAAATCAAAAGAATACTTTCTTGACCACATATATGAAACATCATCATCATCATCTTCAGCAAGCCGTGCTGACAGCAACAATTCCCTTCAGTCTCTCTCCCCATCCGTCCCTATCAGCCTTTACTCTAAGTGAGTCCTTTTGACAGCATCCAGTATCCAGTTTTTGCTGGGATTTGAGATGGGAGCTATGTGACCGTACTGCAGCTGTTTTGTAGGATTTGTTCAAAAAGCATTCGCATCCTTCTGGAGTTCCAATCGAGCTTCTTTAAGGATTTAGTTAAAGTTCAAGGGGTGCAATCATTTAATAATACAAACATGGTCAACGGCTGGGCGAATTCTCGTTTCATGTGGCCGTTTACCTGTCCATAACAGTCCGAGCTTTACAAATACCTATATTGACCGTTTTCAGTAGCTGAGATATTGCTACCGAGGTATGAGAACTGAATCTCCAAAAAATGTGTGAGAACAGCCACGCCTATTTCAAGGGAAGAATTGCAAGAAAAAATATATCACTCACCAACTAGAGAAGGCGCACTTAGCGTCACCGTTATCGTCGTAGGGAAACGTCGAACCGAGTTCAAATCCTAACAGTGTTTTAATTCGTTTTCATTTCATTTGAGAGACACTTAATCTTAAGACAGAAAATTTGAAATAATTGCTTGGACTACTACTTTAAGTACTATTGTAGGGAAGACAAAGATTTTTGGTAGGGAAACCGAACTAGGAGAAGGAAAACTGACATGGGACAAGTGAATTATATTTAGCAGGAAAAGGTTATAAAGTACTTAAGCAATTTATTGTTTAGTTTACCTCAATAATTCAACTTAAATAAAATGCGATGCAATGTTAACTAGTTTAAAAATACCCATTGATAACTTGATCAGATGCACTCAGAGTAGGGGTCATCACCACAGGAAATGGAATCAGCAACTTGATTTCGAATCGTGGATGAAACCGAAAAAAAAGTTCTATTTTTCTTCTACTTTTGAACAAGAGAAATCACCTACATATCGTCTTCTTTATTTCCAATTAACAGCAAAATATTCGTTTTTCTTATGATGTAAAATTTTCTTTTTATTTGGCACAATTCACACTTTTCAGAACATAAGAAGCACACAACTATTTGCATGTTTCCAAAATGTTAAATAGATTTTTTTTGTCTTTCCCTAAAGAAAAGCCTTACTGAGTCATTTGCTTTAAATCCAACCCAATATTCAGTGATAAGATAGAAAAAGAGGAAATAAAAAAAACCATGACATTGTTCATCTTATAAAATAGGATTTTTGTTGACAAGGACAAAAAAAAAAACAAAAAACAAAAAACAGACTTGAAGGAAAGTATTTTCAACGAGTCACTCACAAAAGACTTAATACAATTATCATCTTTTTTTTTAAGTCTGTGTTTCGAATTATATTTGATGCGTCATTTCTTTGATATCTTTGACCAGGAAACAAGTAGGTATTTACCCGACCCAATCACCACGAACAGGATATGATGACACAATGTCACAATTATGGGACATCCAGTGAGGATTATTATTACTCAGTAGCTACGGATTGGCAAAATTTGCTTGTTTACCATTACACAAGGATAGAATGCCCATAGTTTAAGAAACAAAAAGCAACAAAAATAAGATGAAGTAAACGTGTAACATTCTTGAAGCAGGATTGTATCATCAAGAAATAATTTATTTTGAGCAGTTAGATAATTTTTGTCATCGATCTCACAACCATCTAGAATTTCTTCACATTAAAAAAATCGTGTTCCATATTCCATTTCCAATGGAGGTTGAATAAATAGTGTCATTCTTTTAAGAAGCCTTGTACCAGGAAAAGCTGTGTTTAGTAATTATCTAAAAACATAAATGCAAAACCAGAAATCTAACGAAAAGTAAAATAAGAGAAAAAAACAAAACAAAAAAAAAAAACAAAAAAAAAACATGAAAAATATTTTCATTCGAAAGATATGCAAAAAGGCTATTCATTCAATTTGACTCAATCAGAAATGCTATGAATGTTAATTGATGAGTGTGTTCGATATTTGAAGAATATCGATGAACTGTTTGATTTCTTTTTATCACAAGAAAATCAGGTTTTCAAAGCAAATTTATCTTAACGATCATCTATAATATCAAATCAAATCGCAGCAGAACCGGGTAAAAATTATATATATGTATATATATATTTAAAAAAATGTATGTGTTTGTTTATTTGTTTATGTGTATGTGTGAGTGTTTTTTGATTGTGTTTTTTAATCAGAATATTTTTCCTATGATATCGGCAATATTGGTGATATTCTCATAATCATCGAACAAGAAGAAAGGGGTTTATTGATTTTGATGGTCAATCAATTTCCCCAACAATAATCGTTCAGTTATTAATAAAGAAAATGATCGCAATAAAAAGGATAAGAATCAAATCGATGAAAATGATTTTCAATGGGTTTGAATAATTAACTGCTTTGAAAGAACATTCCCCCAGAGGAACTAACACCGATTCCATTTCTCAAAGAACAAGAAACTCAGATTAATATTATTTGGTCAGAAGAGTTTTTTTGAGCAACTATTTTTTATCTTTTTCTCAGAAAGAAAGAATTTTCCTTTTGATGAACTGAAACTACCAAAATGCATTTTTATGATTTTCCTGTTAGAATTCTTTTTCTTTTTCAATGATCAATTATCGATTTATATCAATTTATTTATTTATTTATTGGATCTGCTGAGTAGGCAAAAAAAGATGTGAATGAAAAGTCAGCAGCATCAGAGAAAATATACCGTTAGTTGATGCGGCGGTGGCGGCAGCTTCGTGTTGCAAAGAAAAAAATTCCTCCAGCGGAAATTTTATAAATGCAATCAGGCAAGAAGAACTTTTAAATTTGATTGCACATGATTGAATGATTGATTTTAATGACATCTCTACTTTTCTAGGGTTATTTTATGTGTAGAGGTTAAGGAATCATGTTCATTGTATGTTCATTGATAAACTTTGAGTGTAGTTGTTTCTTAAGATATTTTTTGGCACATAGTCATATGGAATACGATAATTTTGAAACAGATTCATTTGACCGATGAATGAAACCCACATACGAGGGGCATACGATAAGTTTCCAGACTTTTTTCGTATGGGCATTTAAAATTGTAGACTCTTGAAAATTCACTATGTTATTGCGAGACATCTTATGAGATGACTGACCAATTTTTATGATTTCAGCTTCAAATGAACAGCTACAGCAGCAATTAGAATACACCCTACTAAAGCCTGATTGTCACAGCTGGTGAATTTCAAAAATGCAATCTGACACTTTAGAAGAACGATATGCAATAAAATTGTGTTTTAAACTTGGAAAAATGCCACATAAACGTATGGAATACTTCAGACTGCTTTTCGAGCATCTTGCATGAATCGACCATCAGTTTTTGAGTGGCATAAGAGATTCAAAGAAGACAGGGAGTCTGTGAGGAATGATGAGAGGTGTGGGAGGAGTAAGGAAGTCAATACACTTGAGTTGACTGGCCAAAGGGTTAGGGTTACTATGTTGAGGTTTTAAGGTTTTAAAGTAGTTCAGGAAGAGATTCCGACGGAAGAGGCCCGCTCTCTTCAAATCGGGTCAGTGACATTTCCACCAGGGCAATGCACCAGTCCACAACTCCATCCTTGTCACAGACTATTTGACCAAGGTGGGCATCAAGACAGTTCCTCAGCGTCCCTATAGTCCAGATCTTGCTCCCTGTGACTTTTGTTTATTCCCTAAGCTCAGAGGCTGTCGTTACGAAACAATTGAGCAGATGAAAGAGGCTGTGACGAAGGTAATTGACACACTCACACAAGAAGATTTCAATGGGGCCTTCCAGTACTTGTTGGAACGGTATAACAAGTTCATTGCATCCGGAGGAGATTACTTCGAAGGGAACTCGAGTTTTATGTGTGTACTATCAATAAAAGAGCCCATACAAAAAAAAGTCTGGAAACTTATCGTATGCACCTCGTAGATTTTACCACTCTGCACCATCTGGTCAGTTATTATAAAGGAAGTAAAAAGAAAGAGAGAAATTCTAGCCATGGTATGGATAGACAAGAAAAAGAAATACTCAATAAAATTCATATGACATGATCCAACTAATACGGATAAGAAAATTTCTGAAAATGTTAAAAAGTCTCAGAGCAAGTCGTAAATTTCGGTACGTGAGCGATGAAAAACAAAAAGAGAAACTAGGAGCAGTAAAATCTCGAAAAGCCATCTTTCAGAGACTCACTTTCCCCCAAAATATTCATTCTAGTGATAGTGCCACTGAATTAAATTCTTAAAAAATGTAAAGATGGCAACAGGTCTACAAAGTTGCAAAAAAATATCAACTGCTTCATGAACACAGATGATCCTAAGATATTTGGCAAAAATAAGAAGAGAACTAGAAACTCTTTTATTGATAATTAGAATTTATAGCCAAGATAAAGGAATGGACCAGAAAGGAATGGACTAGAAAGGAATGGACCAGAAAGGAATGGACCAGAAAGGAATGGACTAGAAAGGAATGGACTAGAAAGAAATGAATCAGAGAGGAATGGACTAGGAAGGAATGGACTCGGAAGGAATTGACCAGAAAGGAATGAACCATATAAGAATGGACCAGGAAGGAATAAACCAGAAAGGAATGGACCAGATAGGAATGAACCACATAGGAATGGACCAGGAAAGAATGGATCAAGAAGGAATGGACTGGAAAGGAATGGACTGGATCACTTTGAGAAAATAAAATGTAAACAATTACCTGAGATTAGTGGAAGCAGAAAACATCAAGTGAACGGAGATGAAAGAAAAAGGTAGAATTTCCCCGAAACGAAACTCTGCTGAAGTAATCTAATCAAAAGAATAGATACCAGGGCAGTAACCGTTAGAAGATAGACTGGTATTTTCTTAAACAGGACAAAAGAAGAACCTCTGACAGAAAAATCATAGAACAAGGGGATCAAAGACTATGTACAACACCTTACACCCACGAAATGAGATAAACAGACACAAAAAGGAGAAAGAGGACTAGTCAGTATTGAGGATTGTGAGGATGCGTCAATTCAGGAACTCGGTCTATATATATATATATATATATATATATATCAGAGACAAAAGAAAATCGATGTTGATTTCCCAGCCAATAACAGAAATTTAAGGACAATCAGACCCCCCCCCAAAAAAAAAGAAAAAAGAAAAAGAAAAACGAATGACCCCCCTCTAAAAAATAAAATAAAATAAAATAACTATATGTTATTACTGACCCTCGCCACATTGATAGGGTGCCGCTCAATTTCTTTTTGAAGTTTAACAAGTTTGAATTCAATTATCCATACTAAGGTTAAAGAGCCCATTCTGTCCAACTATAAACCCATAGCTGGAGGAAATATAGTTGGATTCACATCCAAAGGTACTAGCGCTATATGTAATTTGAACAGCCGAGTCCAGGATTCACCTTGAGTCGCTATGTCCATTTTCTACGACGATAATCATTACATCACAAGCACCCATCCAAATATATGGATAATTCAAGTAATAATCTAAGGAAATAACCCACGACAGGACATAAAAAGAGGAAACCTAATGAGAGAAACTGAATCTCTCATAATAACAGCACGAAAGAAAAAATGCGATAAGGACTAAATATGTCCAATTGAAAGTTGACAAGAAACCGGGGAATAAGCGATGCGGTGATAAAAACAAAACATTTAAGTACATAATAAACGATTGCCGCTAACTGGCAAAAAAGGAATACAAAACATGAGTGGGGAGAGGGAGATGATCTGTTGGTTACTGTGTAAGAAACTGAAATCCGAACAAACTGACGAATGGTTTATGTACAAATCAGAATCAGTCCAAGAAAATAATACCCATAAAATTCTTTGTTACTTTGATATCACTTAATCACAGCAAGAAGACCAGACCTGGAATTTATAGATAAGAAGAAAAGACTCCTGTGAAAATTACGCCACAAGTGAAATATTAATAATAATAATAATATTGATAATAATAAAGCGAGGATAGATAAGACACAACAAAACAGCAAATGTAGGCTTTGCGGTGACAGAGACGAAACGATCAATCACATAAGAAGCGAATGCAGCAAATTAGCACAGAAGGAGTATAAGGAGAGACACGCCTGGGTTGGCAAGGTGATCCACTGGGAGGTGTGCAAGAAATTTAAATTTGACCATACTAACCAATGGTATATGCACAACCCAGCACCTATCCTAGAAAATGACACACATAAACTCCTTTGGGACTTTAACATACAAATGGATCACCTAATCCCGACCAGAAGACCAGACCTTATAATAATCAACAAAAATAAGAGAACTTTGCTGTCCCGTCGGACGACAGAATAAATCTGAAGAAATCTACAAAGAAGGATAAGTACCTCGACCTTGCTAGAGAATTGAAAAAACTATTTACCGACTATTTACCCATAGTAAGAGAATAAGTGGTTTCACACCTTTCCCAAGGTTATTTGTGCTATGTGAAATGCAATCAGCCACGTCCAGGATTTGAACTCGTTGCATTATGTCTATTTTCAACGATGATAACCATTACACCACGGAAATATATATGTACAAAGAGTAGTATCTGTTCTATTTCTTACATATTCATTATGTCATTCATTTCATAAAGAAAGATGGGAGAATCCTTTTCACAGAGAAAATGGCTGTGTCAATTTTGAATAGAAAAAATGTCTGTGTCAATTTTGAATAGAAAAAATGTCTGTGTCAATTTTGAAGCGAAAAAATGTCTGTGTCCATTTCTATGAGACAAATGGAAGTCTCTACTTCATAAGGAAAAATGGAAGGGTGAATTTTATATAAAAAAGGGCAGAGTCCATTTCGAACAGAAAAATGCAAGTGTTTATTTCATAGCGAAAAATGGTTGTGTCATTTCCATGGAGAAAAATGGAAGTGCGCATTTCCTAGAGAAGTATAGAAATGTCAATTTCATTGAGAAAAATAGAAGGATTCATTTTATAAAGAAAAAAAAATAGATTTGTTTATTTCAAATGGGAAAATGCTAGTGTTCATTTCAAAGAGTAGAATGAAGTGTCCATTTCGAAGGCAAAAATGGAAGTATGCATTTCGAAGGGAAAAAGGAAGTTTGCATTTCGAAGGAAAAAATGGAAGTGTGCATTTCTCAGAGAAATGTGCTATTGTCAATTTCATAAAGTAAAAGAGGAATGTTTATTTTATTTGTTCTCCGTCTCACCACCGGACAAGTACGGCACAAGGCCTTTTTAAAGTGGGTCCGGACGCAGGCTGCAGCCCACACGCATCCGGCAAAATCCAAAAATAACTTCGGCCCCGTCGGCATTCCCCCAATGGGGATGCCTCAGACGCTAGGAAGTAAACACCAAACAACAAGCAAGAAAAATGAGCCCAAACTGTTTCAATTTTATTGAGCAAAACGGAAGAGATCATTTTATAGAGAAAAATAGAAGTGTCCATTTTGAAGAGAAAAATAGAAGTGTCCATTTTGAAGGGAAAAACGGAAAGTCCATTTTGAAGGGAAAAAAGGAATTTCCATTTTGAAGGGAAAAATAGAAGTGTCCATTTTGAAGGGAAAAAAGGAGTGTCCATTTCTAAGGGAAAATAGGAATTTCCATTTTGAAGGGAAAAATGGAAGTGTCCATTTTGAAGGGAAAAAAGGAGTGTCCATTTCGAAGGGAAAAAAGGAATTTCTATTTTGAAGGGAAAAATGGAAGTGTCCATTTCATAGAGAAAAAGCGGAAGAAAGTGTTACTCCCACCCCATACATACATGTGTTTCTAATATCTGTGTGTGTGTGTGTGTGTGTGTGTGTGTATCAGTTTGTGTATTGTACTTATGAATGTATGTACTTATGCATGAAGCTTAGCTAAGTTGTGGCATAAGGCCATATGTATGAGGCACTCAGTAAGACTCAGCCTCATCAATATTCGTTTTTTTTTACAAGTTTTCTAACCATTATACTACGCAAAGTGCTCGTATGTATGTATGTATATATGTATGTATGTATGTATGTAAGCAAGGTTTTTGAATACATATAAACACTTTCATAGTTATTGCTTTATAAACAGCATATACATTACAAATAGAACTGAGATATGGATGTATGATAAAGCAAATATGATTTTATCTGTGTCCTACAACCAACGTTGTGTATAAATTCATGTGTATGCGAATGTCCGTGTGTGTGTGTGTGTGTGTGTGTGTGTTCACAAGTTCTTTTCTCTCTTTTTGTCACTCATTTTCATTATTGTCAACGTTTTTCTCGAATTCTTTTTTTTTTTCTTGAATATTTCGCACAGCCACTCGTGAATATGTTCCATTTTTTTCCCTCCCCGTTTTCACTTGTGGATTCCGACTGATTTCTTTTCGATAAAAGCCGCCAAGTGAGAAGCTGCTGCGGCAACACTTACAGGTTTTCTGATAAAAATGCTCAGCCGAGAAATAATGTTTCGCAGCTTCCAAAATAGCAAGAATAAATTCGAAAGGGAAGTGAACGGCAAATGTATGTTAAGTTGATAAGGGGCAGATAACTCACTTCTTTTCCGGTAGGCAGCCATTGTCGTAAGAAGATATGTCAATCAGGTAATAGGCCTAGTTTAAAAGTATTGTGTATTTTATTAATAATCCATTCGTCTACGAGAATGATTTTTTTCTTATCTAAAATCAATTTTTGATCGTAAATTTGATCGAATATTTAAGAAATTAAGTATAAGTATTTGAAAATTTGATTTAAAATGATTTAAAAGTCTTTAATCCTATTAAAATAAATCATCCTTTGTACAATAAAACGATAAATGTTCTTTTAAGTAAGTTAATATATATATATATATATATATATATATATATATATATATATATATATATGTGTGTGTGTGTGTGTGTGTGTGTGTGTGTGTGTGTGTGTGTGTGTGTGTGTGTGTGTTGTTTGTGATCCAATCTCATGTGTATCCAACATTAATTCTCTTAATAATTAGTTCTGTTCTTATTTTATTGCAGATAAAATTTTGAAACTAGGTCAAAGTCTTTCTGGAAAAAATCAGTTAAATTATTTTAAATTCTCTAATTTTACAAAAATAAATCGACCTTCGAACCACCAACCAATAAACATGACATTTAACTTATATATATATATATATATATATATATATATATATATGGGTGAACGGACAAATTACTTAAAAAGTATTTCTTCAATGAAGAAAGTGTTCAAATACTGACCAGGAGAACAAGAAAATTACAACCGTCAGATTGCACACACACACACACACACACACACACACACACACACACACACACACACACACACACACACACACACACACACGCGCGCATATATACATATATATATATATATATTAGAGTTAATGATGCTTGATGAATGATAGTTTCTCATTTCAATAAAATTTAGTACTTATTGTGTAATATTTTTCTTAAAATAAATGATCTGATGATCGTATGGATGTGAAACTAATAATCATGAAGCCTCAATTACTTAAATATATGCTCTATCGCCGATATTTAACACTCTTTATTTATAAATATAACAAACTGAATTGATGAATGAAAAGGATAAAACAAATATGAATTTTTCTTTTGTGCTCTCTCTCTCCTCTCTCTCTCTCTCCTCTCTTTCTCTCTCTCTCTCTCTCTCTCTCTCTCTCTATATATATATATATATATATATATATATATATATAAGACAGAAATAAAACAGCTCACGTTCATTGACATCTCTATACATCTGTTTACTGCAAAGCTCATGAAATGTCTTGAATCAGCTTTGCAAATTTAATTAGAATCTTTTTTGTTATTAGTCCTTTTACGATCCCGAGCAAAGCGTTGACTTATTGGTCAAAAGTGTGACACACATAAAAACACACACACGTATATATATATATATATATATATATATATATATGTGTGTGTGTGTGTGTGTGTGTGTGTCGCACTGTTCGTATATATTTGTACAAAGATGTAATTGGAGATTCAAATAAGTACACTAAGCGAGAGGGACCAAAGTTTATTTCGTTCGGAAAATATCAGATTATGTAATTAGTCCTATTTTTCTGGTTGTGAATGATAAATTTCTGTAAAATGTTGCTAATAGAATGAAATGGTTTAAAAAAAAAGCGAAATTTTTTTCTTCTCGTAAATTTATTCTGGCGCTGCTTTATGGAAGAGTTGTCCAACTAGAAAGTTAATTTGAATTCTGCTTCCTTTCATAATCCTTACAATCTCTGACTATAAGAATAGATTTTCTCATTGTTCAAATATTTATTTGCTGTAATTCTTTTATGGGAATACTAGTAAAGGATATTATAAAAAGTAGAGAACGTAATTATTTGAACAAGCAGGTAAAAATATAATAGGAATTCTGTTTCACTTTTTTATTTTCCGGGCTGTGGATAACGATCGATGATTGGTAAATCAAGTGTGAGAGCTTATCTCTTAGGCAATTACACTAGACGTATCATATCATTTGGAGGCATGTACCTTAAAATCAAGCACAGACAAATTATCCGAAAAAGAAACAAGCACAAAAAAGTTCTTGAAATAAAAAACAATACATTTTAAAATTATCTATCTATCTATCTATCTTCTTGGGGACTCCTCGTGGAGTAATGGTTATAGTGTTGGACTGCGGCCTCAAAGTAAGCGAGTTCGAATACCAGTCGCACTATTACGTTCACTTTCGAACTAATACCCTTGGGAAAGGTGTGAACCCTCTTTACATCCGCGGCTTTGGGTTAAATCGTATCACTACTGTTCTTCTACAAGGTATTAAATAACCCACGAAGGTTGATATACCATTAAATAACCCTCGAAGTTTGATATGCCATTATAGACGGAAAATGAATTACAACATCCTGTACATGTGCTTCAGTTTACTCAAGATTAAACAAACCGATGATATTGCTAGATTACACCAAATGAACCCATATACGGATGAATAGGTAAGTAGATTTCAAAATAAGACGTGTATTATCAATACGCAAACCTCATTATAAGATCCAGTTTTGCTGTAAGTACCAATTGGTACCTGATCACAGAAGCGATGGGTAAGTATTTCCTAAAAGGAGGTAGTGAATTCAACTTAAGACTTGTATGAAAAGTTTACTATATACCCGCTCTCAGGCTCCATGCTCGTACTATAAACAGCTTGAAAACCTTTCAGAGTGATGCTTTTCATGTTTTTGTCAGTATATCTATTAATCTATTTATTGCAAATTTTTAGTCCCTCTTTTAAAAGAGTAGAAATTGAATAATAATCTTTTTGACTATTCAGTTAATCCTCAAAGTAGAAATAATCACCTTTTATATCTAAACTTCTGGCCAATTGTCTTTCCAATACTGACCAGGCGATGAACACTCCACTATCTTTAGATTTCCCGGTGGGTTACTTGTCAGTCTCACACTACGTTTATTGTCAGAGATGAACAGCACTGCTGTTCACGCTTCCATCTAAATTGGGAAAAATCTATTAAAAGAAGAAAAGATAATTTTAAAGCTGAATAATTAAACGTCGTGGCTGGTGAAATACACACGCAGGCACTTGTATGTCTAATACGGAATAGCATTTGTTGAAGGAGTGACGAAACTACAAAAAAAATTTAGTCTTAAATTACTTTTTCCTCTTTAGTCATAGAAAACAAACAAACAAACAAACAAACAAAGAAACAAACAAACAAAACAACCCACTCAAAAAAGAAAACCTCAAAAGAGAACAAAACAAAACAAAACAAAAAATAACTGTCATCGAAATGATGTTAGTATGCATATACCAACCACTCAACTACGAGCAGGATGTGACCCACGGTCAATCTTTAAGCGGTGCAAAGATGGGTTTGAATTCAGAGTTGTCTTTCTCCTACATTGGTTGCCTTACCCCATCCGCTTTTACTACCACAAGAAATTATAGGCTCATTTTGTAAGTTGTGAAAGTTTGAATTTTCTCTGATTTGATTTCTTTATTCCGTGATTAAATACTTTTTTCTTGAAGGCCGAAGAATCGATCCGCTGAAAGTGTTGTTAATAAGAACAAATGATGAAGAAACTAATCAGAAGAATAAAAAATAACTCTTCGCTAAACCCCAAACAACTTAACTCACTCCAAAGTTACGGGTTTATTTTTATATCTAAAAAAATCAAATTAAATTATTTTATTATTCAAGGATCATTAAATATGTCTCCAGACTTTTTTCGTATAGGCACTTTTATTTATAGTACACATATGAAACTCTAGTCCCCCTTCGAAGTAATCTCTTCCGGTTGCAATGCACTTGTTGTACCGTTCCAACAACTACTGGAAGGCCCCATGGAAATCTTCTTGTCTGAGTGTGTCAATGACCATCGTCACAGCCTCTTTCATCTCTTCAGTTGTCTCATAACAACAGTCTCTGAGCTTAGGAAATAAGCAAAAGTCACAGGGAGCAAGGTCTAGACGATAGGGAGGCTAAGGAACTGTCTTGATGCCCATCTTGGTCAAATAGTCTGTGATAAGGATGGAGTTTGGACTGGTGCTTTGTCCTGGTGGAAATGCCACTGACCCGATTTGAAGAGTGCTGGCCTCTTCCGACGCAATCTCTGCCAGAACTCCCTTAAAACCTCAACATACTAACCCTAACCCTTTGGCCAGTCAACTCTGGTGTATGGACTTCCTTACTCCTCCAACACCTATCATCATCCCTCACAGACTCCCCGCCTTCATTGAATCCCTTATGCCACTCAAAAACCTATGCTCGATTCATGCAAGATGCTCGAAAAGCAGTCTGAAGTATTCCATATGTTTCTGTGGCATTTTTTCCAAGTTTAAAACACAATTTTATTGCATATCGTTCTTCTAAAGTGTCCTCACGTCCAGATTGGATTTTTGAAATTCACCAGCTGTGACAAACAGGTTTTAGTAGGGTGTATTCCAATTCCTGCTGTAGCTGTTCATTTGAAGCTGAAATCATAACAATTGGCCAGTCATCTCATAAGATGTCTCGCAATAACATACTGAATTTTCAAGAGTCTATGTCAATTTTAAATGCCTGTACAAAAAAGTCTGGAAACTTATTGAAAGCACCACGTAATTATGAAAATATCGATTTTCCACCTTAAAAGGATAAATTATAAAAACTGCTAAGATTTTTCATCGTTTCTTTCTTTCTTTCTTTCTTTCAGAAGAAGAAGAAGAAGAAGAAGAAGAAAAAGAAGAAGAAAAAAATGGATATGGAATAGAAGGAGGAGGAAAGGTGAGAAAAGAAAAAAAGGAAGGAAGGAAGGATTAAATCTTTAAAAAAGAGGCAAATTTATTAGAAAAAGAAATAAAAGAAAGAAAAGGTCAAAAAAAAAAACCATTGCCCGACTCTTTTACAAAAGAGATTGATTTATGCTTTTTTTTCTGAGTGTAAAGCAAACAGTTTCATTGTGGAATTGACCTCGACTCACGGAGTTTAATTGTTGTGATGATAAGTATCATCGAGTCGGACATTAATCGCTAGTCAGCTAGTCACCGATGTTCCCACGAGAGCACAGAGGTTGGAAAAATGCGTGCACTTTGTAATTATGCTATATTTAGTTTGCAAAATATTACATAAACATTGGTTATCAGTAATTAAATTTGGAGAAAATCTGATTCTAATTTTGAATGAGTATAGAGTCAGATCTAAATGTATATTATCAGTATCAGTTTCTCTGTTAACTGACAGTGACTGTGCGATAAAAAAAGTTATTTTCAGAAAAAAAAGAACTGAGTCATCTACATGACAATCGTCAAATCATGATTTTTTTTGTCGTTTTCGTCAACAGATAAAACAGGTTAAAACGCAAATAATCGATAAACAATCAATAGTTGTTATCATGGCGAAAATTTCCTGTGCTTATTTGATTTCATTGATTGTTTAACAACAACAACAATGATAAACACAAAAAAATTCTATGGTTAACTTCTTATGAGTCTTCGATTTTACTCACAGAGGTAATCGCTTGCTAATTTATTCCCCTCTCTGCCCATCTCCCTTGCTTTAGCTTTCTCTCTTTCTCTCTCTCTCTCTCTCTCTCTCTCTCTCTCTATATATATATATATATATATATATATATATATCTTGAAAAAATCAAGAACATGAATTATATATATAGTTCATGTTCTTGATTTTTCTTTTACCCTTTAGACACGCTCATCTATCTATCTATCTATCTATCTATCATTTAAATCATGAGCAACAATATATATATATATATATATATATATATATAGAGAGAGAGAGAGAGATAAGGAGCTAGAGAGACGTGTGTGTGTGTGTGTGTGTGTGTGTGTGTGCGTAGAGAGTGCGATGGATAAATTGTCGTCTAAATTGGGGAAAAATAAAATTACCCAGACATTTCATGGTTTGGTTTCATTCTTTTAATGGCATATCAACCTTTGTAGGTTATTTAATGCCAAAGCTATTCTCCAAGTAGAACAGTCGTTGTACTATTTAACCCATAGCTGGAAGGATAAGGGCGTTCATACCTTTCCCAAGGGTATTTGCCCGAAAGTGAACGTAATAGCGCGACTGGAGTACGAACTCGCTTACTATGATTCCGCAGTCCATCGCTTTAACCATTATACCACGAGGACACCCCCTTCCTGACATTCCACTTGAGATATATTTACCAAAATCACCAAAAATGTCTTGAAATACTGTAGATTAAATTTATTCAAAGAAATCTCCATTAGCTTAAACCACGGCCTCCAGTCGACTTCGGTATCTCTTGCAACCCTTTCTGACAGCCTCCTTGTTTGAATTGGTAATTGCAGCCGTTATCCTTGCCTTCAGTTTATCTTTGGTCTTGCTTAGAATTTTTTTGGTCTCTCGTTTAACCCTGTCCTTCACATAATGATTGAGGGAATTGCAATCTGTGGTGTTTGGCTGATAGATATAAGGCATGATGTGATTGTAGAAATTTTCTCACAACAGACCCTGTGTTCTTCTGATTGTGTAGCATGGCTCAGAGTCCTTGTGTCAAATATAAGGACTTTCGGCAGCCTTGCTCTCGCTCTACCTCTTCTAATCCTCAAGGGGCGTCTGTGTTGTGTGTGAGGCCACGTGGTAAAATGTTTGCAGGCATAACGCCACAATCCCTAATAACCACTTCAAACTCCATGATGTAAACTGGGTGTTTGCTTTTCATTAATATAATTTTCATTCATATAATCTGTTGTCAGTTTGTAATCCAAACACTCTTTGTATTGGAACTTCCGGCGTGTATAATATGCCGTTTCAAATTTCTGGAGGAGTGAATTGCGTTTTAGTTCAGCTTTCCTCGCAGACAATGTCCAACTAACTCTTGTTTGCTGCACAGTAGACAAAACCTGAAACAAATAAAGCGCATGCGCGAAGCTAATCATTTAAAATGACAACAACTTATCTATCATATATATATATATATATATGAACAGACAAATTATTTTAAAAGGATTTTTCATCAACGAAGAAAGTGTTGAAATACTGCCCAGTAGAACAAGAAAATTACAACCGTCAGAGTATATATATATATATATATATATAAATGCAGATTGGGTAGATAACCAGTCAATAGCGCTTGGTGAATCACAGTTTCCCATTTCAATAAAATTTAGTTCGTTTTTATGTTATATTCTCGAAACAAATAGTCCGATGATCGTGGTGGCGAGAAACTAATAATCATGAAGCAACGTTGACTGTCTCAACGCAATATTAACTTAAATATATGCTCTATTACCGATATCTAACACTATTTATAAATATACCAAATTAAATCGATGAACGAAAATGATAAGATAAATATGAATTTTTCTTTTGTGCTCACTCTCTCCTTCTCTCTCTCTCTCTCTCTCTATATATATATATATATATATGAGTGTGTTTGTATGTGTTTTTGATCTCATATTGTATATATCCGACATACTTTCTCTAGATTATTAGTTTCGTAATCTCTCAGAATTGAAAAAAAAAAAGCAAAAACAAAGAATATTCAAACAGATTCAAATCATTTCATTTCTCAATATGTCAATAAACTATGTCCATGTGAATTAATATTTAATCAACAAATGAAAAACAAAATCGATATTTAAATCATTATTGGTTTCTGCTCATTTCTGCCATAATTTACAGTTTGCTTTAGTCTCAGAGTTTATTGATACTAGACGATGCGTAAAACAAAAGGACTCTCTCGATATGCATTAAAAAAAGCTGATAAGATTTAGTTTTTATCGGTCAGTTCATGTCCACTGATTTTTTTCTTGAAATTCTTGAATTTTTTGCTCAATGAAATAAAAGTTTCTTTTAATGGTTAATTGATTGATTTTTACGGCTTGGCAACCTCCCTAGGGTTAACTTATGCCAAGAGGTTAGGGAATCGTGTATATTATACACGAATATATGATATAGAGCGTTCATTGCACTCGTTCAAGTATATCAGTCAAATACAAATAATTTGCACACACTTCTATAGTTTCAAGTATTCCTATTAATACAAATAATTTGCGCACACTTCTATAGTTTCAAGTATTCCTATCTAATACAAATAATTTCACACAGTTGTAGGTTTGTATCCCACCCAGAACAATCCCTTATTTTTCTGGTGTGTGTGTGTGTGTGTGTGTGTCTTTACTCAGCCACTCTGCGCAAACATTGTCCGACACAAAGTCAATTTTCAGTTAGAATTAAGAGTTTTCCGTCTAGATTGATTGCCACACCAAGGTTTTAACCTAATCTGCCCTACTATTTATTCATTGCTGGAGAAAGAATACCTTTCCTAAGGGTAGAAGCACTATGCAAACAGTCTTGCTTGGGATTTGAATTCGAGTTGTCGTGTACATTTCCTACGAGCATAACCATTGCACCTCAGTGTATATGTGTGTGTGTGTGTGTGTGTGTGTGTGTGTGCAGTATATACAGTCAGTATATTCTAAAACCCCCGATAGGGCCATATATATATATATATATATATAGAGAGAGAGAGATTGAGAGATTTCAAAGATTCAGATAAGTAAATATGAATGGAAACTTGTTGCTTTCATTTTAATATTCCGTTGACAAATTTCTAAGAAATGGAATTTTCATACTTTTGTGTTTTGAATGGCAATTACCAAAGTGAAAGTACGTTCTCCGGATGGAGACACAGAATACTTCGACATTGTAGCAGGAGTACTACAAGGGGACACGCTAGCTCCATGCCTCTTTATCATCTGTCTAGACTACGTGCTTAGAGCATCGATTGATAAAATCAGAGAAAACGGCTTCGAGCTGACAAAGAAAAGAAGCAGAAGGTACCCCGCAATAACAATTACCGACGCCGACTACGCCGATGACATAGCGATACTGGCAAATACACCCAACCAAGCCGAAACACTACTGCATAGTTTGGAACGAGCAGCCGCAGGCATTGGCCTCCATGTCAATGCACACAAAACGGAATATATGTGCTATAATCAAACAGGCGACATCTCCACACTAGACGGAACCACTCTGAAATTGGTAGATAAATTCACCTACCTAGGAAGCAGCGTCTCATCAACCGAAAAGGACATTGACACGCGGCTAACGAAGGCATGGACAGCTATCGATAGGCTTTCGATCATATGGAAATCAGACCTGACCGATAAAATAAAACGCAGTTTCTTCCAGGCAGCGGTCATATCGATACTGCTGTATGGATGCACTACCTGGACGCTAACAAAACAGCTGGAGAAGAAGCTAGACGGCAATTACACAAGAATGCTACGAGCAATATTGAACAAGTCCTGGCGGCAACACCCTACAAGACACCAACTATATGGCCACCTGCCTCCCATCACGAAAACTATCCAAGTTAGACGAACCAGACATGCAGGTCACAGTTGGAGAAGCAGGGACGAGCTCATAAGTGATGTACTCCTATGGACCCCCACATATGGCCGGGCAAAAGCAGGACGACCAGCACGAACATATATCCAGCAGGGATGTGTAGATACAGGGTGTGGCTCTGAAGACCTGCCGGAGGCGATGAACGATAGGGAGAAGTGGCGAGAGAGGGTCAGGGATATCCGTGCCTACGGCACGACATGATGATGATAATGACGTATTTTTAAATTGATTTGTAAATTAATGTCAGTAAATCCTTTCATCTTAGATAAGCATAACTTTTCCTTGACTTTTATCCTCATTATATTGTAATAAGCCGAATGATTTCTGCAGGGTGGACCGATAAAATTGTCGTCCTAAAGAAAACAACACTACAGCTTTATTTTAAAACGTTTATTGAAAAAATCAATTCAGGTAACTTGATTATGTAGTAGAGCTGACATCTATTCAATGTAGCCGCCTTCAGCCTCAATCACCACCTCGATAAGGATCCGGAACTGGGAGCATGCCTTTTTCACAAGTGTCGGCGGGAGCTCGGCAAATACTCGGCGGATGGCGGCGATCAGGCTGGCTTCGGTGATGTGGGAGGTCATGTTGGTGGTGTTCTCGACGTATGACCAAGCGAAGTAGTCCAGCGGGTTCAGGTCGGGGGAAGAGGGGACAGTGAGAGAAGGGTACAAAGTCGTAGCACTCCTTCTGAAGTCAAGCCTGAGTCTCTTTGGACTTGTGGGCCGGCGTCAAGTCCTGCTGCCACACCCAGGGTCTGCTACCGGCCACCAGATTGCACCAGGGGATCACCATACTCTTCAGCACATCCAGGTACACTTTGGTGTTGACTTTCAAGCCGACTTCGAAGATGTGAAGTGGCATGATGTGGCCCTCACTTAAAACCACACCAAAGACCATAACCGAAGCCGGAAACTTTATTTTCATCACCCTGGACACGTCCCTGTTATTCGTGACAATCCAGATTTGCATTTTGAGGGTGCTGGCAATGGTCCTGTTGTCATAACTTGGATCGGTAGAGGGTATGAGTTGTACAGCGGCGCATCTCCGATCTCGCTCGTTGAACATTGGGTCACTTTCAGATATGATAGAAGGCTCCTATCGCTCCTGGGATTTGCACACACTAGTAGATTGTCTACAACAAAAAAAGAAAACTGATTTTCATTAAACGGAAATGGAATCATGTCGTCTTTTCTATGGTGACAATTTTATCGTTCCTCCCTGTATTTCCACGTGCTATGGACACTTATACAAACCACATTTGATAATGAATGATAAAAGTGTCAGAAATTTGTCCGAGGTTGAGTCGTTTTTTGTACGCCATGAACAGAGGAATGTAGCATCTTCAAAAATGAAAGGAGACTTTTTTAAGAAAAATCAATTATGTTTTTTATTTTCTTATATAAAATCTTGCTTGAAAATTCTCCTTTACGTTGAAATTAACCTAAATTCCCGTTTAAAATATTAAAAATTTTTCTCATGCTGACGAGGCTTTTCTTGACAATTTACTTTGTAAAGATCACCGCCTACCAATTCGAATCGTTTGATTAGTTTTTTTTTTGTTTTTGTTTAATGGCATATCAGCCTTCGTGGGTTATTTACAGCCCAGGTTATCTATGCAGAAGGGAAGTAGTGGTACTATTTAATCCAAAACTGGAGTGGATGATTATGTTGATACCTTTCCTAAGGGTATTTGTCCGAAAGTGAATGTAATAGGGCGACTGGAGTTCGAACTCGCTTTCTACGATGTTGCAGTCCAGCACGTTCGCCAGGATGGCTTCCCCTTGCCAACTCTGAGTTCTTATAGTATATGTGATAATATGTACAATGGATTATCCCGTCGATCTCAAGAGCAAAATTTCTGTTTCAGATGTGAACCGTTCGATTACATATCCAGGAGATTTGTTTTTAGTGGTGAAGGGTTGAGTAGAACCTGCTACACTTTGTAGATGAGCTCATTACAGAAGAATAGGGCATAGATATACCAAAGATTCTTCTGAACAACAGTCCTTAGATTATCAATTCAGAATAAATTCTTTCTCCCCCAAGTAGTTTGACCTTGGAAGGTTAGAGAGCTCTGTCTGTTCTATAATTAACCTAGAGCTGAGGGAAGAAAAATGGATTCTTGTCTTACCCAAGGATATTAGCTCGAAGTTGAACGCAAAAAGACTCGTCCAGGGTTTGAACTCAGGTCACCGATTCCATTCATTAATGACTATAACCATTACCTTACAAAAACGCGTAACCATATATATATATATAGTTGGCAATCGTTGTCGAGGGCGACCAGAAGGCTCCCTTTTCAATAGCTACTACACTGAAGTGTAGGGGAGGGTGCAACTCCTTTCCCTAGATTGCTCCCCTTTACCCTTGATACGTATCTTATAATGCTGAGTGTTAAACAAGGAGGTATCAAGTACCATTTTTAGAGTCTTTGGTATGTTGCGACTTGGGATTGAACCCAGGTCTCCCCAACCATTGGCGAACACTCTACCCACTAGGCCAATGAGCCAGATCTATATATAATTATCATATAATTATATAATCATTGTATAATAGATTTATCCTTTATATTGAGCATTCTCCAAATTATATCGCACTTGGTTCGCCACAAACCCACAAAGTGAATAAGTGACAACCAACAGTGTTACTATATATATATATATATAAGACTAAGTAAGTAATATATATGTAAAGATGTGTGAGACTTTGAAACCAAACGTCGTAGATTATGTGTGTATGTTATTCTAACTTACACCAACTTATGCTCTATCACCGATAATGAGAAATCTTTTATGAATATACGAAACTATAATTTACAGATATCCAACCTCTCCGATCGAGCGATGTTACTGTTACATAGGAATACTTGAAACCACTTTACTGTGTGAAAAAATAATAAGCTCAGGCTTGTTTAAAAATGTTATCAACAAAATTTGTTTACAAATCATATATATCTAATACAAGAGGACTTGGTATTAAATAACCTACAAAGGTTGATATGCCATAAAACCCAAACCAACCAAATCATATATATTTAATATATATGTATAAAGAGGACTTGCAATTAAATAACCAACAATGGTTGGTATGCCATTAAACCCAACCCAACCCAACCCAACCAAATCAAAGCCGACCGAGCAAGGTGCGACACAAGGTCTATTTACAGGCAGCGTCAAACAGGTTTGAATTCAGAGTTTTTTCTTCTCCTTGACTAGTTGTCATACCTAGGTTGAAGAGGCCAGTGTGTAAGGAGAATAGTTGGATTCTTTCTTTTCCCAATGGAATTTACGCAATATGAAATACAAACAACCTCCGTCAAGGATTTAATGTTGGGTGGTCGCTGTGTCCATTTATATTTGGTTCGGTAAAAATAGCATCTTCGAGTTTTGCTTTTGACAAATCTTAACTCAATAAATGAATTTGTACGCTTTTCTCTTTGTGCTCAGTGTTTTGACAAATTGGGAAACTTTATAATAAGATGAAGAAAGAAAGATTTTTTTCTGAGAAAGTATTTGTGTTTGGAAAATAATGAACGTTTAATCAGGCACAGAGAAACTTTAGTCAGGCACAAGCCTTCAAATATAGTGCAACCTGTTAAAAGTGAAGAGGCTATTATTTTACGGTTCTACCAGAAAATATTTTTAACAATATGATGAAGAAGAAGCGAGACAAAAAAGATGAAGCAAAAAAGGAGGGAAGAAGAGGAAATAAATGAGAAGTAAAGACAAAGGAAGAAAAAAAAAAAAGAAAAGAAGAAACAACACAAAAGGAAGTTAAAAGAAATGAAGAAGAAGGAAGGAAGAAAATGAACAAATGAAGAAGGAAGAAAGAACCAATGAAAAGAAGAAGCTAAGAAGAAAGAGGGATGAAGAAACAAGGAAGAAGGAAGAAAGAAAAGGTAAACACAAAACAATTAGAAAGAAAGAAGATAAAAGAAACAAAGAAAAAAGGGGGAAGTTGAACCAAGATCTATCTGGAATAAGATAAGAACTACGCTCATACACGATTCTGAAATATATATATATATATATATATATATATATATATATATATATATATACGCTCATATACGATTCCGAAATAATCATCTAATTGTAAATTATTTGGTGGAAATTACAAAACAGAACTCCGATAATAACTGTTTCAGTCAACGGACATTTTGAACCATCGGAAGGTGCCCCCCCACCTACATACTCCGGTGTGTGTGCGTGGGTGTATATATACGTGTGTTAAAAAACAAACAAGATGATTAAAAGTATCCAAGATGAATATATCTGATCGTAGAAAAAAAAAACATTGATTAAAATACCCAGCCATCTTTCCAGTAAAATAAAAAATTAAGAATAGCAAAAGCCGAGATGATCGAGTATCTTAATCGGATTTCGGTTCTAACAACCAAATCAATCATCTTCATTATTTAGGATTAACGCCAGAAACGTAAATTCCAACACCAAGAATTTAACTTGTTAACCTTATATTTCTTTCTGGCTTCATTAAAAAAAAAATGGCTCAAACAAATTGACTTGGATAAACTAACTCTATAACACTCATCTACCATTTTGAAGAATATTTCCTGTCTTCAATAATAATGAAAAAAAGGTTTAAACAAATTGATGTTCGCAAACTTACTCAACAAAATTCATCAACTATCTTGAGGAACTGCTCTTCAATATTAATAATAATAATGATAATAATAATAACAATAAAAGCTTTAAAGAAATTAACTTAGATAAACACACTATGTAATACGCATGTACTATTTTGAGGGATGACACATTGTTATAATGACTTGAAGACAACATAGAAATTGCGGTGTAAAACTGTTTACAGCCACCAGAAATAATACAAAGAACATGAGGATCAAGGAAAATAACCAGAAAATAAAAATTGGAAGAAAAACAACACTATGGACGTTTAAAGTGACTAACAAGCTAAATCTCTCAAGGGAAAACGTGAACGTGGCTAAAAAAGGGAAAGAGAGAATCTGAATCTCTTTTAATAGTAGCACAAAATAACGCCATAAGGACTTACTATATCAAAACAAGAATGGATAAGACACAACAAAACAGCAGATATAGTTTATGTGGTGATAGAGACGAAACGTTCAGTCACATAATAAGCGAGTATTTCAAATTAGTACAGAAAGAGTATAAGACTAGACACGACTGGGTGGGCAAGGTAATCCTCTAGGAATTGTGCAAGAAGTTTAAATTTGATCTTACAAACAAATGGTTATATGCAAAACTAGGAATCTGTTCAGGAGAATGACACACACAAAATCCTCTGGGATTTTGAGATACAAACGGATCACCTAATCTCGGCCAGACGACTAGACCTTGTTATAATCAACAACAAAAAAAGAGACTTGCCGAATTGTGGACTTTGCTGTCCCGGCAAACCACAGACTCCATTTTTGAAACGAAATAGGCGGAAAGTCATTGATTTTATCATCATCATCATGTTGTGCCACGAGCACGGATATCCCTGACCCTCTCTCGCCACTTCTCCCTATCATTCATCGCTTTTGGCAGGTCTTCAGGGCTACATCCAGTATCCTCACATAGCTGCTGCATATATGTTCGAGCTGGTCGTCCTGCTTTTGCTTGGCCATATGCGGGGGTCCATAGGAGTACATCACTGATGAGTTCGTCCTTGCTTCTCCAGCAGTATCCTGCGTGTCTGACTCGTCTAACTTGTATAGTTTTCGTGATGGGAGGCAAGTGGCCGTACAGCTGGTGTCTTGTTGGGTGTTGCCGCCAGGACTTGTTCAATATTGCTCTCAACATTCTTGTGTAATTGCCGTCTAGCTTCTTCTTCAGCCGTTTATTTAGCGTCCAAGTAGTGCATCCATATAGCAATATCGATACGACCGCTGCCTGGAAGAAACTGCGTTTCATTTTATCGGTCAGGTCTGAGTTCCATATGATTGAAAGCCTATCAATAGCAGTCCATGCTTTCGTTAGTCTCGTGTCGATGTCTTTTTCTGTTGATGAGACGCTGCTTATTGAAAGAAAGCGAAAATAAAGATAAGGGCCAGAGAACTGAAAAAGCTATGGAACATTAAAGTGACGAAGATACCTATTGTAATTGTTGCACTCGTTACAGTTACCAAAGGATTGGTACAAGGACTGGAGGACTTGGAAATAAGAGGACGAGTGGAGACCATCCAAACTACAGCATTATTAAGATCAGCCAGAATACTGAGAAGAGTCCTGGAGATTTGAGGAGACTTGCTATCACTCAAGCTCCAGTGAAAACCATCCGCTAATGCTGATGTGAAAAACTCTCAAGGAGTAACAATAATAATAATAATAATAAAATACTAAGACGAAACGACTTATGCAAAAGCACTCAACAATACATATCTAGTTTTTTGAGGGACATTTCTTGTCTTCAATAATAAGAATAATAACCAAAAAAGCTTCAACTAATGGTCATGGATTTACTCTTTCTAAAACATCCATCTTCTCTTTTAAGGAATATTTCTAGTCTTCCATAATAATAATAATAATATTCAAGAGAAGAACTCGGACAAATGAAGCAAAAAACCCAAAGAAATTAATAACTCTAACAGTTTTTACACCAGAGTGATGACGTAGACAGAGTATACGTATTAAAAAAAGGAGGAAAATGACTCACTAATAATGAGGATTTCTTAAACGCATCAATAAAAGGACTTGAGAACAACATTAAAAAAAGAGAAAGATTTTTTGCAGCAACTTGTAACGGTATTGGCAAAATAAAACCAGGCGCAAAAAAATAAAATAAAATAAAAAAACAAAAACAAAAAAAAACACGAAAAAACAAAAAAGAAGCCAAACAAAAACTAGGAAACAGAAATTGGGAATAAAATCTAATGTAGTGAGATTTAAAGTGACAAAAAGATGAAGTTGCACACAATAAAACTTGGCTACGGATGGGAATCAATAAGAGAGAAACTGAATCTCTTTTGATAGCAGCAAAAAAAAAACAAGGCTCAAAGGACCAATTATGTTAAAGCGAAAATTTATAAGACGAAACAGAATTGCAAATGATGTGGTGAAAAAATGAAACAGTTATTTACATGATAAGCGAATGCAGCCCACTAACCCCAAAAGAATTTAGGACCAGGGATGTTTGTGTGGGAATTATGTTCCACCAAGAATTGTGCAAGAAATTGACACAAACCAGAATCAGAGTGAGTGAATGAGATGCATAAAATTCTCTGGGATTTTAAGATACCGACAGCAAATCACAGGGTGAAAATAAAAGAAAACGAAAAGATAGACAGTTCTTGAACTCTGGCAGGGAACTAAAAGACTGTAGAACATTTGGGTCAAAGGAGTACCAACTGTAGTTGGTGCCCTCAGAATGGTCTTCAGGAGTTTGGAGGAGAGTGTGCAAGGTTTGTAGATCAGAGGAAGAATCAAGACCATACAGGCTGCAGTAGAGCTAAGATCAGGTCGTATACTGAGAAGAGTCCTGGAGACCTGCAGAGACTTGCTGTTACACAGACTCTAGTGAAAGACCATTAGTTAATGGTGGCGGGAAAAACTAATCATAATAATGATAATGAAAAAAGAGACAAGAATCTGGTATGAAAAATAGGACACAAAATTCTTTGGGGTTTTGCTGTACAAATCGATCATCCCTTCCGGCCAGACTTGATTAACATGAAGAAATGAACGTGTGAAATTGGTGAACATTCAGCATTTGATTAGATCACTGAGTAAAAGTAGAATTAAGTGAAAAACTGAACAAATATCTGGACCTTGCCTGAGAGCTGGAAATGTCATTGAACATGAAAGGGACAATCATAATTGGAGCCCTCGGAACAATTCTGAAGTAGCAGGAAAAACGACTGAGGGGACTAGAAATCCGAGGTAGACGAGAAACCTTACAGATCAAGGGACTTCTTAGATCAGGTAGAATACTTAGAAGAGTCCTGGAGATCCTGGAGATCTGATACTCAAACTCCTGCTAAAAACCACTGGTTAAAACGGATATAAAAATCTGGCATAGTATGTGGAAACTACCACTACTACTACTACTACTAGTAGTAGTAGTTCTACAATTTGTTTTGCCTTATGTAAACTAGGGGAAAAAAGTAAGAAAGAATATAAAATCAAATATGACCAAATAAATATACAATTGTATTTCGTTTACTGCTATTTTCTTTCTTTTTGCCCAAACTTATTCGGAATCCTAAATGTGAAAAATACCTGACGTTCTTCATTTTCCTCTTTGAATTTTTCCCGGATGTACCATTTCACGAACTTCTCTGTGTAAGCAGGCGATATCGTGATATTAGCCTGATACACACACACACACACACACACACACACACACATATATATATATATATATATATATATGTATATATATATATATATATACATTATAGAAAATGGAATTAAATCAGATGGTATGTAAATATAAAATATGAGAAAACAAGATATTCAGAGAATTATTCATTTATATATGAATAAAATGCCAATATTTTATTAAAAAAACATCTTTAGGTCAATGTTAGTAACAATTTAGAAATAAAACATAATTTAACAACATTGAAAGATTATTGAATCTTACATTATTTCTAATACTAATACCATCAAACCAAGATTCGGTTATAAAAACTTATCTGTTTACTACGTTAATTTTGTTTTAAATTATTACAATATCACCAATTTAAATTAGTTTTCATTAATTAATAACTCATACTTCATTTTAATAGTTTTCTGCATGATTTTTTATCAAAATATTTTCTAATCTTGATTTTAATTGCAAACAACAACAAACACGTTATTTAATTTGATATAAAAGAAAAATGACGATATTTTTTAAAATGAAAAAAAAATTTTAGAATCTACTCACGAAGACGTCATTAAAAGATCAAAACGTTTCCTAATTTTTACAAGGGTTCTAAATTTTAAAAAGATCTACAAATATGTTACACTTTTTCGAAAATTATTCTATGAATATAAATGAATAGTGTTATATTTTGACCCTCGACCCGGTCCAAAAATGCTATTCCAAGGTGATACACCGGAAGGAAGTGACACATTCCAATGGACAGTAATCGAAAGAGATCACGTGGGCGGATTAAGGCTTATGATATGGGACAAGGTGAAGGTCCCATTGTGCCACTACAGTGATGCACCGGAAGAGAGTAACCTCTGAACTGCATGACAGTTATTTCCACTTGATGACGATTAAACATTCGATTTCAAAGATCCAGTGGGCGATCGTGTGGGCGTTGAATTATTATTTAACTCAGTTGAGTTCAGGGTGCCAAGCAGTTGCCAGCAGACTTCCAGACAGCTAGAGACGAGATGTGGTAGGGAAAGCCTTACCCGACCGAGGGGGCCCTCGGAAACCCCCGATGGAGTTTGGGGTCCAGAGAAGATGCTGATAAGATGCAATAAAGGAAGCCAGCATTTAGCAGTGGACCCCAAGACCTCTGGTTGAGTATCTAAGAGAACAAGAAAGACACAACGTGACGGTCATAAGTAGTGGAGGTCAAAATATGAAGTTTACGTTCGGTCTCCAGCATCCTCTCACATGCAAACCATTGAACAACCCTTTAGAACCTTACAAATAAAGTGAGAGGTAAAATATTGTTAAAGAAGTCTACCTGCTTCGTTTCTTCATGCGTCTTTCTGCGTGCGTCTGTCTCTGTTATTGAGTCGTTATGATACGGCAAATGAGTATATATATGTGTTTTTCTGCGTGAATCAGCAGATGACAATACAACATATATTAATTTGGTGCTTGTGCCAGCAGAGTTCTTCAAGGATTCATAACGAACCTGGTTACCGTAAGCGACT
This sequence comes from Sepioteuthis lessoniana, assembly GCA_963585895.1. NCBI lineage: Eukaryota > Metazoa > Mollusca > Cephalopoda > Myopsida > Loliginidae > Sepioteuthis > Sepioteuthis lessoniana. The sequence goes on along the minus strand of OY757915.1, from coordinate 9,841,037 downwards.
ATTTTAAGCATCACAACACGACATCAACGAAGAGGGACAAAGAAAAATGCTGGACTTGATAGAAGAAAAAGAAATAAAAACAAGAACAAACCATGAACAATAAGAGGAACGGACCGGCGCGGAAAGAAAAGAAGAAAACAATGCAACGTGCTGGAAGAAAAGAAGAAGAAAAAAAAAAGAAAACAAAAAACAAGAATTGACCAGCTACAAAAACAGTAAAGTGAAAAAGAGAATAAGAAAAGAAAACAAAAAAATTAGTAAGTACATCCCTCATTCATATAATTCTATCTCTCTGTCGATTAATTTGTATAATTGTGAAAGATTAGTTTTAATGACAAGGGCCTTTCTACAAGCATAAAATTGGAAATAATTTTTTTCTAAGAATTTGTGGTCCCTAGATAAAAATTGAAATTACTGCTATGTGTAATATTGTATCAAAGTGAGGGAGGAAAAAAGAAGGTAAAACAAAAGATGACTAGGGGACAGTTGCTGTCCGTTTTTTGATAGACAGCTCAACGTAAATAAATTTTATCAATTGGAATTTTATCGTAAATAGGTCTTTGTAAGAAAAAAAAATTCGTTTTAGCTTTTCATTGGTCCAGACAAGTGGTGATTGAAAATGAGAATTTCAGTCCAAGATTTGGAATCCCGCATATCTGTAGTTAAGATCTTTTTGGTCAGGTTTTCATGCTTGGAACTTGTGGATGGGAAATGAGAATTTTAATCCGAGAGATGGAATCTTGGGAGCATTAATGGAATTATCCATGAATTTCGCACATTGGTGTTTGTCTGAAGAATGCGCATATACTTTTTCGAAATTTATGAAGTTGGGAGAATCGATATTTTCGGCGCTGGTAGAATCAGGCCGGTTGTTTTGCGGTGGAAATTGTTGATATCAATTATTGAAGACATAGGTATTGTCTTGAAAACGGTCTTGCCGTGGAGGCAGAGTAACTAAGAGACAGATGATTTTTGTGTCTGACGAGGCAGACAGGTATTTTGTGAGTTCCCCCTGGAGTGAAACTTTGAGATTGTTATTGGGGAAGATATTTTGAAACAGGGTTTTGGATATAATTAAGAGATGCGCAAAATTTTGACGGAACCAAGTGTGGCGAAGATTCGCAGATTCGGAAATATTTTGAATTGGGAAATGTTGGCAGAATTTATAAAAGTTTGGGTTGTTTAGAAAAAAACACGGGATATTTTGTGAAAAGAAAAAAAGAAGAAGAATGCTCGTAAGCTATTCAAAAAGTTGTATTATAAATCAGGCTTAATTTATGGTACTATAGACTGAAATTGAATAAACTGGGAAGCGAACCTATAGTTATCGTGTTAAGGTAAAGACAGAGAGGTAGATATAAGGTTGAAAAAAAGGGACATTGAATGAGCAATTTATTAAGAAAAAAAAAAAAAAAGAAAAAAGAAATAAAAACCAAAACAAAAACAAAAAGCTACAGGACAATGAAAATGGAGAAAAACAAAAAAAAAAACAAAACAAAAAGAAAAAAAAAAGAAAGAGAAAACTGAACATTTGTGAACTGTGATTGTAACATTGTTTTGACTTGTTGTAAAGTGAAAATTTTTGAGTTTGTTTGAGTTTAAAGGTGACATTAGAAATTTTTTTTCCCTGTTCATATTATGAAATTTGACGAAAACCATTAACAGAGGATTTGATACGAGGTTTACTAATATTTGTAATTATATTGATTCTAATTTGGGGTTTTCGTGGAATAGGAAATAGTTTTTTTTTGGGTTTCTGTTTTTGAGGAAATCGTGGGCTGACGTGAGAGTAGGACAGACATTCATTCAAGGGGATTTACAGATTGTTGTTGAAAGCAATTCTATCGAAGAATTCGCCGACCCATGAAGCTGTTGAGGGCCTATTTGGCTTCTATTATTTTAGTTTGGAGTTCCGAGGATGGAATAAAAGAAAAAAGGCGTGGCCTACTCCAAAATTTTGTGGATAATGTCTGAGTCTTTCAGTCCCGATGGCGTTTTGGATTCGTGTGTGATTTGGCAAAGTGAAACGGATCTGGGAAAGGCGAGGTGCCTATATATTGGTAGCCACGAGGGTTCCTGATTAAATTGAAAAGAAACCCGGCGCGGGTTTGATCAGGTAAAGCCTGTTTCCTCAAGGGCTTGCAAGCCAATGGGCATGGAAACAGAAACTTAATGAAAAAATGGGTGACACATTGCTAATTAGTATTTTGCGTGGACTATTTTAGGTGGTTTACAGCATGCGTGCCAGATTGTGATACATTCAGATGTATTGTGATACCTTGTTATGGGCCATGATTTTTGTAGTTTTTGTGGAATGCTTTGGGCCTTGAAGATATTGTGTTTTAGTTTATGAAATTCTCCGGTTACTCCAGGTAGGAACCTGTTGAGCAAAGAACTGGAGTGTGGTCATGAGGAATCCAGGCGAAATGTATTGCTGGAATGACCAGGGTCACTAAGTTTGTGACCAGGATATGGGACCAGAGTATGGTCCTTTTTAGGGTTTTGAAATTTCTTCAAGGAATTATGGAGGGCCCGTTGTGTTGAGAGGATTAAAAAAATGCATCCGTATGGTATCTTGATGAACACATGTCAAGATGGCCAACCACGCAAATATAGTAAGACAAATTTAGATGATAATTAGCGGGGCAAGTGTTACATAGAGAGAAGGTCGCCTTCTAAGTAAGATTTTGTTGCTGTAGTTCAAGTGATTCTTTTTGTGTTTTCAGCCATCATTGTCCTTGTAAATTATTCTGTAAAATATATGTGAGGGTAATGGAGACGAACGTGAAGAAAATTGCAAATGTGGAATTTTGAAAAATAATTAACGGATGAATGTTATATTTTGACCCTCGCCCCGGCCCAAAAATGCTATTCCAAGGTGATACACCGGAAGGAAGAGACACATTCCAATGGCCAGTAATCGAAAGATATCACGTGGGCGTATTAAGGCTTATGATATGGGACAAGGTGAAGGTCCCATTGTGCCACTACAGTGATGCACCAGAAGAGAGTAACCTCTGAACTGCATATTTCCGCTTGATGACGATTAAACATTCGATTTCAAAGATCCAGTGGACGATCGTGTGGGTGTTGAATTATTATTTAACTCAGTTGAGTTCGGGGTGCCAAGCAGTTGCCAGCAGACTTCCAAACAGCTAGAGACGAGATGTGGTAGGGAAAGCCACACCCGACCGAGGGGGCCTTCGGAAACCCCCGATGGAGTTTGGGGTCCAGAGAAGATGCTGATAAGATGCAATAAAGGAAGCCAGCATCCAGCAGTGGATCCCAAGACCTCTGATTGAGCATCTAAGAGAACAAGAAAGACACAACGTGACGGTCATAAGTAGTGGAGGTCAAAATATGAATTTTACGTTCGGTCTCCAGCATCCTCTCACATGAAAACGTTTAAACAACCCTTTAGAACCTTGCAATAAAGAGAGAGGTATATATTTTGTTAAAGAACTCTTCCTGCGTCTTAATTGTTCCTGCGTCCTTAATTCGTGCGTCTGTCGTTTATCATGCGTCTGTTATCATTGCGTCGGTATGTATCCAGTATATATATGTATGCAACAATAGGACAAAATTTCGAACAATAATTACGTCACTTTATTTTGAAACGGAACGCTATTAACAATAATAAAACGTTTAGAATTTTCTCCGTTTTTCGATTAATTTTTCCTTCGAAAAAAATTTTTCGGATGAGACATAACATCATGTGCAAACATAACCCTGAAGATGTTTTTAAACGTTGGCATATAATGCATATATCAATAAATTTATCCTCTAAATATGTGTTTTTTTCCATATATATATATATATATATATATAAAATTGCAAGCATATATCTAAAAGCGAATGACATAACGATTCTGGCAAATGCACCCACCCAAGCCGAAACACTACTGCATAGTCTGGAACGAGCCGCCTCAGGCATTGGCTTCCATGTCAATACACACAAAACGGAATACATGTGTTTAATCAAACAGGCGACATTTCCAAATTAGTCGATAGCTCTCTGAAACTAGTTGACAAGTTCACCTACACAGGAAGCAGTGTCTCATCAACCGAAAAAGACATCGACACGCAACTAGCAAAGGCATGGACAGTTTCCGATAGGCTATCGGTCATATGGAATGCAGACCTGACCGATAAAATAAAACGCAGTTTCTTCCAGGCAGTGGTCGTGTCGATACTGCTATATGGATGCACTACATGGACGCTGACTAAACGGATGGAGAAAAAGCTTGACGGCATCTACACAAGAATACTCAGATATTGAACACTCGCTAAATTATATCGCACTTGGTTTGCCAAAAACCCACAAAGTAAATTATTGACAACCAACACTGTTGCTTGGTTTGGTTTGTTGGGTTTTATGGCATATCAACCTTTGTTGGTTATTTAATGCCAAATCCATTTTTATGTAAATAATCGGTTCTATTACAAACAATTCATTTTAGCATGAGTACACAGTTTAATTGTCAAAAACATTTCTATTTCAAACTATTCGGTTTATTCAAACAGTTGTATATAACAATTCAGTTTACTGTAAGTATAGTTTCAATGTCAAAAATAGTTCAATTTAAAACAATTCAGTTTAGCATAAGCACGCAGTTTAAATGTAAGTAGAGTTTAATTGTAAAAAACATTTCTATTTCAAGCTATTCAGTTTAGTCAAGCAGTTCTAATTCAGCTAATTCAGTTTAGTAAGAGTACAGATTTTGTTTACACACTGTTACATGTCGGAACAGTTCTATGTTAAATAATTCAGTTTAGTGTCAATACAGTTTCCAAGTCAAGAAACTGTTCTATTTTAAATAATTCAGTTTAGCATTAGCACGCAGTCCAAATGTAATCACGGTTCAATTGTCAAAAAAACATTTCTATTTCAAGATATTCAGTTTAGCATAAGTATGCCGTTAGTTTTATCTAACCCATAGGCAGGGCCCTATCAGGCGCTACCACGCCGGACCAGAGTGGACCTGGGAACAATGGCAATGAAGGGGTACTCCACATTCCCCAAAGCCCCAGCATTACTGGAACCTCAACATCAGATTGTTTAGTGTCATATTCAGGACACTCGTTGGGGGGTAGTCTTACCTCTCTGCAGAGGTGCAGTCAGTGTATTCTACAACCCCAGCCGGCTGGGCAAAACACTGTTGCAATATATATATACGAGGATCATTAAATAAGTTTCCAGAATTTTTTCGTATGGGCACTTTTATTGATTGTACACACATGAAACTCTAGTCCCCTTCGAAGTAATCTCCTCCAGCTGCTATGTATTTGTACCGTTCTAACAACTTCTGGAAGACCCCATGGAAGTCCTCTTGTGTGAGCGTGTCAATGACCTTCGTCACAGCCTCTTTCATCTCCTCAATTGTCTCATAACAACAGCTTCTGAGCTTAGGGAATAAGCAAAAGTCACAGGGAACAAGGTCTGGACTATAGGGAGGCTAAGGAACTGTCTTGATGCCCATCTTGGTCAAAAAGTCTGTGAGAAGGATGGAGTTGTGGACTGGTGCATTGTCCTGGTGGAAATGGTACTGACCCGATTTGAAGAGTGCTGGCCTCTTCTGACGGAATCTCTTCTTGAACTCCCTTAAAACCTCAACATAGTAACCCTAACCCAAACCCTTTGGCCAATCAACTCGAGTATATTGTCATACCTCTCATCATCCCTCACAGACTCCCTGCCTTCCTTGAATCTCTTATGCCACTCAAAAACTGATGCTCGCTTCATGCAAGATGGTCGAAAAGCAGTCTGAAGCATTCAATACGTTTCTGTGGCATCATTTTTTCCAAGTTTAAAACACAATTTTATTGCATATCGTTCTTCTTCATGTCCAGATTGGATTTTTGAAATTCACCAGCTGTGACAATCAGGCTTTAGTAGGATGTATTCCAATTGCTGCTGTAGCTGTTCATTTGAACCTGAAATTGGTCAGTCATTGTGTTTTGCCGATGTAATTTTCGTTGAAATCTTTGCATAGGATGGAGTATATGCCGGCGTGAGAAGTGTTTTAGTTTTTGGTCCGTTTTGTCATGTTAGTGAGTTTTTTTTATGGTTTGTGATGTGGTTTGTATGATTGGTATTCCTAACTTGATTAGTTTGTCATAGAGTGTTATGTTAGTTGTGTTTGTGGGTAGAGAGATCGGTCAATGGGCGATGGGAATTGTGGGGTTGGTTTTCTTTTTTTTTGATTTGATGAGTGTATCTTAAGAGCTTTTTTTCTAGTATTCAGTATGAAAAATTTTGGGTACTTTAGGCTTTTAAGGTAATGCTCGATGTATTCAGATTATTCATTAAGGTATTGTGGGCCACATATTCTGAGTGCTCTTAGGTAAAAGCCTATTATACATATTTACCAACCCCAACAGGTTTGAATTCAGAGTTTTCTTTCTTCTAGACTAGTTGCCTTACCAAGGCTGAAGAACCTAGTCTGCCATTGCTGGAGGGAGAATAATTGAATTCATACCTTTCTTAAGGGTATTAGTGCTATGTGAAATACAATTAGCTTGGTCCAGGATTTGAACTCGTGTCGCCGTGTCCATTTCCTACGACAATAACCATTACAATACGGGCACTTCCATAAAAGCCTATTATAAAGCCTGTTTTGATTTTATTGTGGTGGGAATAGAAATGTATGTAATCGTTTTTGTTTGTGGGTTAGCGGTAGACTTTAAAAGTTAAACTTTTTTGGGATTTAATAATTTGGATGCCCAGGAAGAGTATGGTGTTATTAAATTCTTTTTCTGGCGAACATCATACTAAACGAAAAAAAAATCCGAATAGAAAACATTTTTTCAGTGTGTGACACCATAGTTTTAACTATCCTTCCTTTTTGCCTTTCTTTATCACTTTCCTCTTAGCCCTTTCCTCAACCCAATAACAACCGAGACATCACAATTTAGACAATTTTCTGCGACATCACATTATAGTCAAAATTTTTCCATGAAACAAGTTATGCTAAACCTCCTTCCACCAAACCCTTCCCTGGTAGCGGAATCGATGGGCCACTTCTCAATACCCAATAAGATTTGCTTCAGACGGCATGAAGCAATTCTCCCTGTTCTCTATTTCATCATCTTTTATTGATCTCAATTTTTTTGTTTATAGCGTAAAAAAGAAAAGATATTGACCGAGTCAATCTTACAATGTAAAAGAAATCCCTGTGACGTAATGGTAATTGTGCTGGTCTCTGGCCACAGAGTAAGCGAGATCGAACTCCAGTCGATCTATTTCGTCCTTCTAGAAGGATGGCTATGGCATTAAATAACTCACGGAGGTTGATATGCCATTAAAAAAGAAACCAAACCTTCCTATATAGAAATTGTTGCTATTGTTAGTCCCATAGTTTTAAAGATCTTTAGTGTGTCGGTTTCTTCATATCATCTCTGAAGCAAGGGTTAGTTGATTTCATCCCCTTTTATGAGGCAGATAGTATTGGGTTACACTGTACGACAATCAAAGTAGACACCTTGATTTGACTATTTTTTTTCTTATTAGGAGATCTTAATACACAGAAAAAAGAGTAGAGTATGGTGAATTCGTGCTGTCTTAGCTGACATTCAAACTTGTTTCGTCAAATGTATTTCCTTCATTACATCAATTAAAGCCATCACAGAATAAAATATATGCATTTAGGAAAAGAATACACAGCATCTTAGTTGGCAATCGAAGAGTGCATCGTATTTGGGAGTTAGTTTTTGTGGAAGAATCATGAAATACTTTAAAGAAATAAATTATTTCTAAAAATTTTAAAAAGAAACGTCTGTTTATGTTTTTCAATGTCCGTTTCAGAGTGAACTATTCTGTGGCTTCATTTATAGATTTCTTTATTGTGAAATAACTCTAAAAATATTCACAATTCAGAAAGTTTTCTCAAACTTTATTGATTTCTCAGTAATTTCATTAGCAACTGGCGTTTTGTCCAACTTTTAAGAATGTTGTGTGCTGCAAAGTCAGTCAGCGGAAAGACTAACCGAATTGACATATTGACTGACAAACAATTGCAGTGGCTTAAAAAATTTATTAACCAAACAATACAAACTTATATTGTTTGACTAATATATATATATATATATATATATATATATATATATATATATGTGTGTGTGTGTGTGTGTGTGTGTGTGTAAATTTTGTAGACGAATTCAGAAAGATAATTTTGATAATTCTATTCTACTCATTTTTGCAGCGTAGTCTGAATTGCAAACAATCTTCTTCTTCTTCTTCTTCTTCTTCTTCTTCTTCTTCTTCTTCTTCTTCTTCTTCTTCTTCTTCTTCTTCTTCTTCTAATTATTATTATTATTATTATTATTATTATTATTATTATTCATTTGAGTTTTTCCCATTAGTATTAACGGATGGTTTCCATTTAAGGCTGAGTGACAGCAAGTCTCCTCAAGTCTCCAGGACCCTTCTAAGTATTCTGGCCGATCTCAACGATGCTGTAGTTTGGATGGTCTCCACGCGTCCTCTTATTTCCAAGTCCTCCAGTTCCGGTACCAATTCTTTGGGGATTGTACTGAGCGCTCTAATTACAAATGGTATCACCCCACCTTCCTGTTCTATTTTTTTTCAGTTCTCTAGCGAGGTCTTGGTACTTATGTTTCTTTTCACTTTCCTTTAGTTTTACCCTGTGGTCAGTAAACAACAAAGTCCACAATTTGACAGGTTCTCTTTCTTTCTTATTGACTATCACTAGGTCTGGTCGTTTGGCTGAGATTACAGGTTCCTTTTGTATCTCAAAATCCCAAAGAATTTTGTGCGTCTCATTTTCTAGGAGGATTCATATTGTGCATATAACCATCTGTTCGTATGGTCCAATTTAAACTTCTTGCACAGTTCCCAGTGGATCACCTCCCCATCCAGTCGTGTCTAGTCATATTCTTTTTGCACTAATTTACTGCATTCGTTTATTATGTGATTGAGCGTTTTGGCTCTGTCACCACATAATCTACATCTGCTATATTGCTGCGTCTCATCTATTTTTGCTTTGACATTGTTAAATTGTTTGTCTTTATGGCATTATTTTGTACTAACACCAGAAGAGATTCGGTTTCTCTCTCAAAGTTTCCCTTTCCTTGCCCTGTTCAAGTTTGGGAGATTTCGCTTGTTTGTCGCTTGAAATATCCATACAGTTGTTTTTCTTCCCATTTTTGTTTTCTGGTTATTTTTGTTCGGTTGATCCTCGTGTTGTTTGTATTGTTTCTAGTCGCTTTAATCAGCCATCCTCGGTGCTTTTTTTATGTAGTTTTCTAGTTATTGAATTGACGCGTCGATGCTATCTTGAATGCTGGCGAGTCCTCTTCCTTCTTCTTTTCTTGACACCTGCAGTCTGTCTACGTCATCTTTGATATGTAAGGCCTTATGCATTGTCATGAGTGTTTCTTGTTCTCTGATTCATTCGTTTGAGTTCTTCTCAGTCAGAGGCTTAGTTACAAGTCGTAAATCAACTCCTTAATTTGTGCCAATAGTATTTCCCACATCATCGCTAAGTACGTTGTGGCTCTGTAATTGTTGGAGGTGGTTTCTTTTTGGATCAGGGTGGTCTTTTCTTAGGTCATCCATTCACGTATGTCAGTTTCTTACAAGCATCTGGTCATTTCGATGGCCAATCTATAGTATTATTATTTTTATTATTATTATTCCTCGTGAGTTTTTCACACCAGCGTTTGCTGATGGTCTTTCACTAGAGTGTAAGAGACAACAAGTTTCATCAAATCTCCAAGACTCTCCTCTGCTGAATTCTATTCTTTCTTTATGGAAACTTCGAATTAAAAGAAAAAATAGTCTAATTCAAAACTTGCGATTAAATTGAATAGTTTGAAAAAAAAAGGAATCTTTTATTTACCTGACATTATCATTATCATAATCAAATCCTGCAGAGAGTCTGGAGTCCATTGATTTTCTCTCTCATCACCTGTCCCTATTATTCACCTGTCCTCTTGACTGCATCCAGTTTCCCCACAGGGCTGATGTATGTCAGTATTCTCTGCTCGACTAGTATTGGTGTGTCCATGGAATGACGTCACTTATGAGTTCGTCATTACCTCACCAACAGTGCCCATCATATCTTTTTCGTCTCATTTTAATAGTTTATGAGATGGGAGATGGCAGTAAGAGCTGCTGTTTTGTGGGATGCTGCTTTCAGGATTTACTCAAAACAGCCGGTAGCACTCTTGTGTAATTCTGATCTATATTTTTCTCGTTTCGTTACTTTCCAGGTGGTGTAACCCTACAGTAGTACTAACATTGACACAAATTCGAAGAAATCCTGTTTTATTTTATCAGAGAGATCAGATTTCCATTTGATCAACAAACGATCGATAGCAATCCATATCTTCTCTATACGTATGTTGACATTGATTCAGCCGACGAGATATTGCTACCGATGTAAGTCAACTGGTGTGCTTGTTTTAGAGGCTTGGTGCTTCATGTGGAGATGACTCCATTTTGTTTAATCGACTCTTGTCAAATATTACCTTTTAGAAATATGCGAAGACAAAAAGTTAACGCATATCTGAAATGAATGCTTTATATTTTCGTCTTTAGTACGAATACAAAACATTCCAGTCTTTTGGGATGAGATGAAATTAGAATATTCTGGATGGGTTGGGTAAATTATCGCCATTGTAAACTATAAATTTCGTGCATGCACTTTATTTGTTTAAAATTTCATCGACAAGTGCAGCAAACTGTATCGATAAGAACCATGGCGCAATTCGTTCCTCCAAAACTTTAAAAAACATGCTGTACTGTTTAGTAGTCACTCGAAGGCTCCAATACAAAGATTTAAGAATTTGGGGGCTTTTGAAGACAGATTCTTATTGATGAAAACTAAACACCCAATCCACATCACTCTGTATATATATATATATATATATATATATTGGTGCCCGTAGAATATAAATTTGAGAATCAACCTCTTCATAATCGTCCGATTATCGAATAAACCCGTGTGAATGACAATTATGCACGATGTGTTTTTTTTTAAAAATCTGTCTTTAATTGGTTTTTAAATTAATTTTACTTATCTTTTCTGTGGAAGAGTTTTTATAGATCGTTCAGATTTAGTTCTTGAAAGATTTATATCTTGTAATTATCGAAGGAAATTGATAATATGCGTAATTCATTTATTTGGAGAAATGTGTTAAGGGAAAACATTGCTTAAAAGGTGTTGATAGTCAGTGAATCTTAAACCCCTAAAATCAACTCAATCCTCATACCACAAAAGTCAAATTGTTAAAAGTCGGGAAAATAAAACCAAAAACCGAAATGACCTTGTGCCATCTATTTTATCAGGGATAAAAAATGAAGCCTATAAAAAAATGTCTTTTCTATTATCAAAAAATCGATTACTTTACCGCCACACGTTTTGCGTGTTTTAATGAATGACTATTTTTTTTCTTTTTCCCGCTGATTCAATTAAATCTTTAATTCTTCTTTGCAACGGAAAAAATTCCCTGTTTCCAAAAAAACAAAACTTTTTTTCAAATCAAACCTAATTCTTCTGATTCTTATTTTTACGTCGTAAGCGTTTAGCAGTTAAGCAGTTCGTTTATTAAATTTTCACGCTCCCCTCATTTTATTTTCTCGGGCTTCTAAAACAAAAAAAAAAAAAAAAAGAAAAAACCCTTATTTATGATGTTGAAAATTAGTGGGAGAAATATTTATTGGAAACAAACACTTTGAAAAAAAAAAAATGTTGGACTTTCTGATAAACATCGAACAAAGTTAAATACCGACTACCCACATGTTGAAGGACAAATCAACCACTTGGATGCAAAAAAAAAAAAAAACAATTTTGGAATAAAAATTCAGAAACGAAAAGACCATAAAAATATGTTGAATGGATGAATTACATGAAAAAAAAAACGAATTAGAAGAACTTGTTGAAGATCCCGAGGCGAATAAATATTTGAATTTGCTAAGAGCAACACTCTAGAAAATACCTTGTTAGAAAACGCCAGGACACAGTGGCGTACATGGATTCTGGTTTAAAAAATTCATGTCCGTCCTTGACAGACTGACCCTGCAACAGAGTAAATGCCTAGAGAAGCAAGCATACTCGAATGGCTGACGAAAGGTCCCGAAGGACCTAAAAAAACAGACCATCCTCAGCCGCTATAATCCAATAATATATTTACATATGATAATAAAATCATGACTGCACGGATAAAAAAGAAATCAATTTCTTGCTTGTATGTCGCTGACTATTTTTGGAAGAGCAAAACGAATGCTGCGAGAGAACAAGAGGAAGAAATAACCAACTATATATATACTAACACATCTAAGAAGCCAAAATTAGGTAGAAAAATAGAACCATGGAATGGATTGACTACACAAAGGCCTATGATATGGCCCCGAAAACTTGAATAATAGAGCGTGTGAAAACGTACAAAATATACAACAAAATCATCAATTTCATCACGAATGTCATGGAAAACTGGAGGGTGGAATTGACTGCGGTCGTGGTGTACAAAGACAAGAAGATGTAAGATAGAAATGGCATCTTCCAAGGAGACTCAATCTCGCCTGTGTTGTTTGTTATGGCAATAATAACACTTAATTACGTACGTAGGAAATGTTCAGGGGCTACAGATTTACAAAATCACCAGAAAAGATTAATCAACATATATATTTAGATGATATCAAGCTATTTTTAAAATATTAAAAATTAACTTCAGACTCTGATACAGACTATAAGAATATACAGCCAGAATAGGGGAATGGAATTTAGCGTAGAAAAATACGCTATGCTGAGAAAGAGAGTTGGCAAAAGAGAAACAGTAGAAGGTATAGAATCATGAAATCAGGAAAGCATTAGAAAGAGAGAAGGAAAACTACAAGTAGTTGGGAATATTGGAAGCAGACAGCATCAAAGAAGCAGATATGAAAGAAAAATTTAGAGTACCTATGAAGAATGAAAGTAAGCTCTGTAGCAGAAATCTCATCAAAGGGATAAACATGTGGGTCGTCCCTCCCTAGACCATTCTTAAAACAGACGAGGAAGGAACCCAGACAAATGAACCAAAGGACAAGAATGTTGATGACTATGCACAAGAGATGACATAGACAAATTATACGTGTCAAGAAAAGAAGGAGGAAAAGGACTCGCCAGCATTGAAGATGACATTAGTGCATCAATACAAGGACTCGATGAATATATAAAAAAGAGCAAAGATTAATTCATTCAGCCAACTGCAGCCGTGGCAACATCAGTACTGATAAAAAACAATAAAAACAAGGAAACAAAAATTGGAAAAAACAACTGTATGGATGTTTCAAGCGAAAAACTAACGAAATATCACACGAGAAGACATGGACATGGCTAAAAAAAAAGAAAAAGAAAACGGGAAATCTCAACTAGAAGCTGAAGTTCTTCTAATAGCAGCTCAAAACAACGTCATAATGACCAATTATACTTACGCGGAAATCGACAATACCCAACAGAATAGCAAGTGTTGATTATGCGTTAAAAGAGACGGAACGATTGATCAGGTTGTAAGCGAATGCATAAAACTACCACAAAAGAAGTTCAAGACTAAGTACGACTGGGTGGGAAAGGTTATCCACTGGGAATTGTGTAAGTAATTAAAATTTGACTATACGAACAAATGGTATATATATGAACAAACCAGAATCCGTCCAAGGGATGCATGAAATTCTCTGGTATTTTGAAATACAAACGGATCAGCTTATCTCGGCTTGAAGACAGTGTTGATCAACAAGAAAAAAAGAATTTGTCATCTTATGGATTTTGCAGAGGAAGAATCTACACCATCCTTGACCACAGAAGAGTCCTGGAGACTAGGAGATTTGCTGCCACTCAGCAGTAAAAGATTACTTGTTAACGCTGGTTAAGGTAACTCACTGGGAGTATTACTCCATCTACGCAACGATGGATCCCAATACGTTGGTCATCTAAAGATTGACATGACTGGAAGGAACGGTGATCCAGTTGTAATTATGCAAAAAATGGTATAGCACTAATCAAGTCAAATAAGAATTGAAGTCATCCAAAGGAAAGGATCTCTAAAATCAATAGGAATTCTTGGGAGAATGCCAGAGTTGTGAGGAAACTTATTTTCACTTGACCTCTATTGAATGCCATCAATTTTCCAGATCATCATCCAAGGAGACTAATTTAAATAATTCATTCGCTTTCCTACAGCACGGCTTTTAACGATTATGGATCTAGGATGTTATTAAATGACTAGCATAGTACCCTTAAAAAATAAGGGAATTATACATGCGGCTATAAATTGGCTATTGAAAGTATAGGGTTAAAAATCCTCACATGGTATTTCACTTTTGTGGTATCTGAAAGTCAACAGAAAGTTTTTCTCGAAAAAAGAAAACTATTGAAAACATTTGTTAGGTCAACAAATGAAAAAATCCTTTAGAACGAATGAAAAACTTTCCAGTCTTTTAGGATGAGATGAAATTAGAATATTCTGGATGGGTTGGGTAAATTATCGCCATTTTAAACAATAAATTTCGTGCATGCACTTTATTTGTTTAAAATTTCATCGACAAGTGCAGCAAACTGTATCGATAAGAACCATAGCGCAATTCGTTCCTCCAAAACTTAAAAAAACATGCTGTACTGTTTAGTAGTCACTCGAAGGCTCCAATACAAAGATTTTAAGAATTTTGGGGATTTTTGAAGACAGATGTTATTAAATGACTTGTGTCGTGCCTTTAAAAAGTAAGGGAATTATACATGAGGCTATGAATTGGCTATTGAAATGATATCGCATGGTATTTCACTTTTGCGGTATCTGAAAGTCAACGAATGAAAAACTTTCCAGTCTTTTAGGATGAGATGAAATTAGAATATTCTGGATGGGTTGGGTAAATTATCGCCATTTTAAACAATAAATTTCGTGCATGCACTTTATTTGTTTAAAATTTCATCGACAAGTGCAGCAAACTGTATCGATAAGAACCATGGCGCAATTCGTTCCTCCAAAACTTAGGAAAACATGCTGTACTGTTTAGTAGTCACTCGAAGGCTCCAATACAAAGATTTTAAGAATTTTGGGGATTTTTGAAGACAGATGTTATTAAATGACTTGTGTCGTGCCCTTAAAAAGTAAGGGAATTATACATGAGGCTATGAATTGGCTATTGAAATGATATCGCATGGTATTTCACTTTTGCGGTATCTGAAAGTCAACAGAAAGGTTATCTCGGAAAAAAAAAACTATTTAAACATTTGTTTGGTCAACAAATGAAAAATTCCTTTGTGAAAGAAATTCCTTTTATTCTTTGGTATTCGAATCTTATTCGAAGATTATTTGACTTCTTTGCCGACATTTGAGGATTTTACCATTAAGATACGATTTTCTTAATTAATCGAGAGAATTTTATAATTAATCAAATATCATTAATAATGATATTACTTACCTGTCTTACCTTTTATTTCTGTTGGTTTTTATCGAAACCCTTGGATCGTTAAGTAAATAGCAAATAAATTAGAATAAAAAAAAAGTTCCTCGTGTATTTCTGATTAAGTAGCGAGTGAAGATTCAATAATGAATTGGTATCTACAAAAATATGCACCTGCTAAAGCACCTTATTATTATTATTATTATTATTATTATTATTATTATTACTATCTCCATTGGAGTTTTTCACATCAGCATCAGTTGATTATCTTTCACTGGAGTCTGAGTGACAGCAAGTCTCCTCAAGTCTCCCGGACTCTTCTCAGTATTCTAGCCGTTCTAAATAATGTAGTAGTTTGGATGGTCTCCATGTATTTGTCGCTGCCTCCCACCAGACACGACTTGACACAAGGTCAAAAGCCCGAAGGCCGATTAAAGTGGGGATAAAGGGGAGGGAGAGGTCGGGAACGAGCCGAGACTCGAACACTGCTTGTCTGTGCTGCTCATCGGCTCACTTAGTGCAATGTGAGCCCGATGAGGCAAGCAGTTTCACGAACCCAAATGTGGGTCCGGGCACGTATGCCAATTTACGGCTTAAACTAGACGCTTGGTCTAGTGCCGTACAAAGGGGACAAAAGTGCAGCTCGCCCACCCGAAGGTTGCCCAGCCGAAGCTGGGGGCCTATTCGGCCCCGAGTCCTCCACTCGTCCGCCAACTTCCAAGTCCTCCAGTCCCTTTAGTAAGCCTTAAGTTATTGTACCAAAAGCACCAATCACAATTGGTATAATTGTCACCTTCATGTTCCCCAGTTTTTTCGATTCACTTGCAACGTCGAGATATTTATTCTTCTTTTCATATTATTTCAGTTTTATTCTCTGGTCAGCCGGTATCATTATAATCATTTTTTTTTGTAAAGTTCCTCCAAATCAGCAAATAATCGGATTTTATAAAATCTTCAGTATTTAAAGCAATAAAAAAGACGTTTCTTTAAAAAGACATTTTTCCTCAAAATTCTGACAACAACGTCTTTTTTATTGTTTTCTTTCATGCCCCAATTCCCCAATCATTTTGTTAATTTGACTCACTTAATAAAGATACGTGTAAATAATTTGACACGTTTTAAAGATAATTCCGTTGAGGATTAGAATTTGTTTATATTTTTTAAAATAATAATTTGTCTATTTTATTCGTATGGATGCCTTATTTTTGAAGTTTAAAAAACTGTAAAATAAGTTGCAATTTGTTGTTCAAATCTTTCTTTCTTTTCTTTATTTGTTTTTGTAACTTAATATTCTGACGGTGTGGTTAAAAAAAGGAGAAAATAAGTTTTTCGGTTAAATTTTTTATTTCGAGGTCTAAAATTGCCATCCGTTGATTAAACTCTTCTTCTCACTGCAGGTGATTAGAATGCTGTTAATGTAAAAATACTGAATAAAAAATTTGACTGATTAGATAAAAAAAAAATTATTCAAATTATACTTTTTTAGTCTTTGAGTGTTTTTTTTATTGGATGATATTTCTCTCTCTCACTCTCTCTCTCTCTCTCTCTCTCTCTCTCTCTCTCTCTCTCTCTCTTATTTGCAATCTATCTATCTATGTTAGTCTGTTCATCTCTCCCCCTTTATATCCTCTCTCTCTCTCTCTCTGTCTGTCTCTGTCTCTTTCTCTCTCTCTCTCCTCTCTCTCTCTCTATATATATATATATATATATATATATGTTGATATGTGTTGATATGTGTTGATATCCGTGCCCGCGTACACACACACACACATATATATGTGTGTGTGTGTGCGCGCGGGCACATGTGTTGATTCGCCTATGTATACTTATATCTACCAAGCTCTTAGCACAAGCAAAGTGTGACACAAGGTCAATTTTTTAGCGGAGTTTAATAGGTTTGAATTCGGTGTTTTCTTTCTCCTAGACTAGTTGCCATATCTAGGTTAAAAAGTCCAGCCTGCTCTATCATTTACCCAAAGCTGGAGGGGGAATTGATGGATTCATAGCTTTTCAGAAGCATTAGCGCCGAGTGTAATAAAAACAGCGTCATCCAGGATTTTAACTCACATCGTTGAGTTTTCCCTACGACAGTAACCATTACTCCACAAACGCCTCCATAGAGCTCTCTCTTTGTATATATTGTTCTCTTTCTGTATATATATATATATATATATATATATATATATATATATATATATATATATATATATATATATATATATATATATATATATATATATATATAATATATATATATATATATATATATATATATATAAAGCAGTTTACATTATTGTATAACAGGTTAATTGTAACCCAAAAGGTGACTGAATTATAACTATCAACTGTGTTGAAAGTTCAATCCCAGATAAAAGCCACAATTTCGAATACTGATTTGCAAGGCAGGGAGGATCTAACTAAAATTATTGTAACAATAATCGTACAACTCGAAAAGGGGATTCTGACCTCGATGTAGCTCATCTTAGTCCATATTTAAATGAATTAATTTTCCCCCTGCCCACTGCTTGGCACTGCTCGATTGAATAGAAGGAGGGCTTGTCCCAGATATCGTTGAAGGAGGCACCATTATTCCTTCCTCAAACAAAAAAGGTGGAAGTGGCAGTAGAATGGCCGCGGTGCAGTGAGGGAAAATTGAAATGTTCAGTGGTCACTGTATACCAAAATAGAACTTTGATATCCTATTTACAAGCCATAGCGTTCAGTGGATAACGACGATGAACGTTACACAGACATAGAATAGGCACAGCTTATTATCATATCACGTTTTTACATATTAAATTACTCTTGCCTATATATATATATATATATATATATATATATATATATATATATATATATATATATATATATATATATATATATTAAATCAATTCATATATAAGTATTTAAACTCATGATTATTCACACACACACACACACACACACACACACACATATATATATTTATTTATACGCACATATACCAACGCACACCGAGCATCAGCCACTCATATACGTTCTGTCAGTGGGGCTTAGAATTCGTTAAATATATACCCTGAAGAGAGGTGATATGCCTCAGAAAAGGGTTGTCCCGAATATGACTGTAAACTGTATCTGATGGTCAATCTTCGGTTCTGGAGCTTTGGGGAATATAGAGAACGCCTTCATTGCCATTACCCCCAGGTTCACCAAAAATTCTCTTTAAAAAAACTACACAAAAAATATACATCTGAACGGACAATGGGCGTTGATACTAATCTGCCTGAACACACACACTGTTACATATATACATACATACATATATGTAGGGGGTTTCCAGTGGTATTGTGGCAAACACGGTGAACTCCAACATCCTAGTAAGCGAGTTCGAACTCCAGTCGTGCAATTAGGTTCACTTTCAGAAATGTATAATTCCCCCCCCAGCTATGGGTTAAATAGTATTCTACAAGGATAAATTTGGCATTAAATAACCCACGAACGTTGATATGCCATTAAACAAAGAAAAAATCAAACATACTTATTTACACGTATTGAGACACCTATGTAAATCTATATTCTAACTTAAAACACACACACACACATACATATATATATATATATATATATATATATATATGCTTACGCACTTTATGTATACTTCGTATGAAATGGATGTGTGAAGTCTACCAGGTCTGTCAGTGCTTTTGTTTATATATATCTATACAAGTATTAGAAAAGGAACATTTTACATATTGATTTCGCTACCCCGCCTCTATTACCCACGCAGGAAAGCGTCATTCATTTCCTTTTGTTTTAAATTCGACTGAGTATAAAGAAGAAATCTTCAGCGTGAAGCGTGAGAATACTTTTCCCAACACAAAACAAGCCAACCTCCAAAACCTGCTATCAGTGGTTAGGGGAAAAAAGGATTGTAACGTTTTTTTGGTGGAGTTGGGAGCTGTTTTTGTGCTGCGGATTATTTTTCGATTTCTGTCTTTTGTTGCTTTTTCTATGTGGGACGCGGCTATCATAGTCCTCAGGTGCCGGGCAGCGTTCGAAGACTGCTGTGGATGTGGTTGTGGGTGGGCTTTTGACCCAAGTAGCAGCCTTTTGGAGAATTATTGCAAGAGGAGATCGCTGATAGGAGGGCTTTGTGTGTGTGTGTGTGTGTGTGTGTGTGTGTGTGTGTGTGTGTGTGTGTGTGTGTGTGTGTATGTGTGTGTGGAGGGTCTCAAACAAAGGAGCTTCAGTTTTGCTGACTCATATTTGGATCTGACTTTCCAGCAACCGGCCACAATTTCACAACATCATTTTTGCTCATATGATGATGATACATTTCTTTCTTTCTTTCTTTCTTTCTTTCTTTCTTTTAATAGAACTATATCCTTTCTCAAGAAGGAGATAATGGGGAGGCATAGGAAGAGGAGAGGAAGGGGAAAAGAAAAGGAGGAGGATTGTTTCGGGTCTGATTGTTAAAAATATTTGCGTATTCCTCACTGGTAAAGATCAGGATGTAGAATGCTGATTTTCTCGGAATATAGGCTGTCTTCATTCGGAAGGCAATAGAAACACAATCTGTCCACTCATAATTAACCTTTTGCACCTCACATTAGAAAGCTTATTTAGTTAAGTATTATGAAATCAATTCTATGCCCCTCATACTTCTCGCCTTGTGCCAAACTTGAATTTTGCAAATGAACATTCTTGATTATCTATCTATCTATCTATCTATCTTATACATGTCGTTTCGATCTTTGACTTTACGTCAGACAACCAAGCTTACAGAATTATTCATAAAAATACCGCGGTATTTTTTAGGGTATATTCTATTTTTATTTATTTTTTTTTGCCATTTAAAAAAAATTGGTTAGATGTTTCATTGCACTGAAAACCCACTCGATCACTGGGTCAGAAGGGAGAACTCACTCAAAAGTGCAGCCCCAAATCTCTGACGCATAAAAGATTTTCTCATTTTTTGGTTTCTCTTGAAATCTTCCTTAATTCTAAAGGCTTTATCCAGAATATACTGAGTAAAAATACCCTTCTTCTTCTTCTTCTTCTTCTTCTTCTTCTTCTTCTTCTTCTTCTTCTTCTTCTTCTTTCCACGAGGAAGAGTTTGGAAATGATCTGACAAAAAACAAAACAAAAAAAAAAACATGAACAAAAACAACAAGACACTAAAACTAGGGCGATCGCTTAATGTTTTCTTTTTAAGGCTATGAACTTCGGGATTCCCTTGCTGTTCAAAATTTCTTCTTTTTCTTCTTCTTGAATCTTTATCCAAACTATCGTCAACAGAAAAGACCATTTGAATGACAAAAATTTACATAATTAACACACACACTCACACACAAAGATAGATAGATAGAGAGAGAGAGAGAGAGAGAGAAAGAGAGAGAGAGAGATTTTAACGACATGTTAACCCATCTACGACTATTTTTTGACACGATGTCAGGGAGTTGCCTTCGTTGTACTCTTATATTTACATTTTTGGTGTTGTTTCCTGATTTTCTTTTACATGCAGTTGTATCGATTACGTATAATTATTAAAGAGATCTATTTGACCTATTGTTGAGGCCCTTACAAGTAATACTGCTTCGAATCAGAGAGGATCTGGGAGTAATGGCAATGTAGTGGTACTTCAAATTCCCCAGAATCCTAAAAATGAAACTTATGTTTAATGCCACATCCAAGATACCCACCTTTTTGTGCTTCTCTGCTAGAGATACTATCAGCGTATTTTGAGACCTACCGACAAAATGTGTGCTCATGAGAGAGAGAGAGAGAGAGAGAGAGAGAGAGAGAGACCATTTTAAGAGAGATCATATTAAAATTGGTAAATCGGTTCTACGATATTGGAGTCTGTAGAAAACTTGACTTATCAACTTTGCCATGCCATCTGTTTGTAAATAATCACCATTCTGTCTTCAATTCAGATAAAACAGTTTACATGGCAACCAATCTTGGTGAAAGAAAACGCTGAATTCAAACCAGTCGTAAAAAAAAAAACAATTTTTGCCCCATCCTGACTGTGGTGAAGAGGCTTGATGAATACACACAGCTTGTTACATGTCTACTTCTATGCTATATTTGTAAAGGAAATATTGTCAAGATAATTGGTGTTTGGATGGGTCTCATAGAGGTTTGGGTTCATATCTTTCCCAGAGGTATTAATACGGAATTACACTACTCTCTGGATATAAAGAATGCGACAAAAGGTTAATTTTCTTGATCGGAGTTTAACAGGTTTAAATTCAAAGTTTTCCTTCTCCTAAACCGGTTGCTGTACCAAAGTTAAAGAGCCCAGTCTACCCGACTATTTACTCATAACTGAAAGCAGAATTTATATGAATATCTGCTTGAAAGTGAAAATACAAACTGATTCGTCCAGAATTTGAACTGAGGGTCGCTGTGTCCATTTCCTACACACCAAGTCGACAGAGTCTAAAGAATATGCTGATTAGATCTCTACAGATAAGGGCCCCCACCCAAAGAGTGTCCTGGATATGGTACGAAACCATTTCATGATGAAGCTTCAGTTTTAGAGCGATGTGGAGTATCCTTTCATTGACTGATCCACTCGGACCTGGAGTGGTAGTACCTGTTGTAGTCCAATCTGTGGGTCAAATAGAAATGTTTAATCATTTACTATGTGGGAGCCTATTTAACTGTGTGCGAATAGAACGATTTGTGTTATATGGCAATACTTGAAAACATTCAACTGGGTGCAAACAAATAAGCTCTGGCTAGTTTAAGAATTGTATTACTTACAAAGTATTCGACTTCAAATAACACACATATATTTGAATTATCCTGACCAGAAAATCCGGCAAACACCTACATCCAGAACAGCTGTTTCGACCTTATTGGGTCTTATCAGCAGTGCACACCGTCATCTCCACCACTACAGATCGAACCAACAACCATAGAATGCAGAAGACGAAACTCTACCATTGGGCCATCGGATCATATCACACATAAGTGATACCGAATTAACTAGTCATCGTGACAATGCGCGACTTTTTATCCTAATGTGTCTTGAAGGTACGTATTCCTTACAGAGGACACGGCCACCTCCGGGGCTACGTCTTCCCAAGACAGTGTTATGAATCCAGATAACGTTAACCTCATGGGCAGGAAATAGAATTATATTTTATATCTAAATGGAGGAATTAATGATAATTCAAATATAACATTAATTCCTCAATTCCTCCATTTCAATATAAAATATCATATATATATACATATATATATATATATTTTATATATATATATATATATATATATATATATATATATATGATATTTTATATATATATATATATATATATATATATATATATAAACAATTATCTTGGTAGGACATGGGCACGGTGATCCTACTTCAAATCCTGAAAAAGGCTATTTGCATTTCACATAGCGTTAATACCCTTGGGAAAGGGAAAACCTTCAACTACCCTCCCAGCAGCAACAAATAAATTGTATAGCAGGCTGGACTAAAATCTGCTGAAAAATTGACCTTGAGTCGCATTCTGCTCGTGCAGAGGTGTTGGGTAAATATATATGTATAAAAAGGATTTTGTTTTGAATAACCCATACAGGTTGATATATCATAAAACACAATCAACCAACAACCATTTCCTACGATAATAAACGTTACACCACGTGCGCTTTTATCAGCATTAGTACGAGGGGAACAACGCACAGTCTTCGCTGGGATTCGATCTCGATTTGCTTTTCCCACCGAGACACCATTTCCAGATAAAATCTTGATTAATATTAGCACGGTGTTTTCGAATTAAATGCAAATAGATTTTCGTGTGTTTGCTTTGTGCCTCGTTCTGGTAAAATTGACTGCAACAGAATCCTCTTCATTTGACAATTGGAACATTCTAATTTGTGTTTCCGTTGATGCAGACTCGGCAGGTTGTCATGGCAACCAAGCAAGAAAGTGTATCCAAACTTGACTTCTTACGACTGACATTCCTGTTCGCTGGAGATTCGAGCACGTGTTGTATTACCACCATCGCCTTTTCAAAACATCACCACCACGCTTCCCTATCGACGTTGTCGTTTATTGATAGCAGGCGAGCATGCGCACAAGCAATTATGCATTTTCTCTTGTTCTCTTTTTCTCTTCATTTCTCCTCTCCTTTCAGCCATTTCAGTCTTTCTTTCTTAGACTTGTTTTCCTCTCTATTATCAGTTTAAACATACACTTTCAGATGTAATTTTTTCTTTTTCTTTCTAATTTCATTCTTTTTTCCTACTTATTTCTTATTTTGTTTTGCGTTTTTCTAACTTTTACGATTTTTTTCTTTCTATTTGGCTTCATTCGATTTCGCACAGTTTTTCATTTATCTCTCATTAGTCAATTTAAGAATATTTCTTTACTTCTCTCACAATACACACTTTATTCGTTATCAGCTATCATTATTTCTGATGTCTTGTGGTTATCTAGTCTATTCATATCTATCTATCTATCTATCTATCTATCTATCTATCTATCTATCTATCTATCTCAGTCTTTTCATATCTATCTATCTATCTATCTATCTATCTCAGTCTATTCATATCTATCTATCTATCTATCTATCTATCTAGCTATCTATCTCAGTCTTTTCATATCTATCGATCTATCTATCTATCTCAGTCTATTCATATCTATCTATCTATCTATCTATCTATCTCAATCAACTCATACACAGATAATCACATTCCATTTCCTTACATGTGTTTAATGCATTTTGCTCATTTGTTTTTCTTCTATGACAGAATTAACAGAACCGAAAATACTTTTAGAAACCAAATTATTTTCCAAACAAAATTCCATTACATGACAGTATGAATTGCCAATTTCTTTTTCTTTTCTTTTAAATATTTCTAGAGTTGATTTTGATCCTGTGAACAATTTTTTTTTTTTGCTTATTCTCAATTAACAAAGCTGTCAACATAAATAATTTTGCGATCTTTTTTTATTTAGTTCAAAGATTCGAAAAAAATCTCTTTTATCCCTTTGATTCTTTTTGTCAGTTCAAACTGGTACTACCCTTAATCTATTTTTCCCACGTATAATCTTCTGCCCATCTATTCTTTAATGAATTTGGTTTCTCTAAACTATGATGTTTCTGTTGTCCGTTTTTTTTTTTTTTTTACTTCCTCTAAATTTTTCTTCGCGAAGGAGATTGCCTGAATATTACAAATCCTTTCCAAAAAATCAAAAATGTTTTTATCAGCTTATGTTTGCGCAGTTTTCCCGTTTTATAAAATGAATCAGACGGATCATATTCTCCGTTTTATGCATTGACTTTAAAAAAAATCAATTTTTATCCGAAGAAAGCAGCTGCCATTCATTAAATTTGTTTATTTTTTCCTTAAATCTTGTATTAAAAGAACTCTGTACCAAAGTTTTACAGAATAGTAAAGATTAACTGTTGACATTGATAATTCATTCTATTTTGGATTTCTTTCGTCTTTTGCAGAATGAAAAAAAAAAAAAAGAAGGAAAAAGAAGAAATTTACTGACCAAAATGTTTGTGAATCGAAAGGAATTGTCACCTGTTGATTAAAGATGTCATTAAATCAACTTATTTTTTACTGCAGTTTTAATGGCTTAAAAGATAAAAGAAATGATTAAGAAAATGAACTGGGGCAGATAAACGTGAATTGTCCTTAGAAGTGGATTAACTTTGCCTCTTATATGTCAAGAATTTATTTAGCCCCTTTGCTACGGCCAAGAAGTGACATAAGGTCAATTTTAAAATAGACTTTGGTAAAGCGAATTTAAATTCAAAGTTTTCCTTCTCCTAAATGAGTTGCCATACCAAAGCTAACGAGCCCAGACTGTCATACTAAGTACCTAGAGGAAGAGGTGGAGAATTAGTTGGCTTCATACCTTTTCCTTGGGTATTAGCGTAATGCAAAATGCAAACAGTCTCGTCCAGGCTTTGAGTTGATCCCATTCTCAGTGATGATAACCATTACACCACCAGCGCCTCCAGTAAGTTACAACACAATGAAAATTAAAAATGGGAGTATAAGGTGCGAGGGGGTTGGGCAGATCATAGACCGCAAAAATACTTGAATGGACTGAACTAAAATTTGACACTTCCTAACATTTTCTCCTAAAGAACTTATTTTAACGGCATGTCCACCTGTCGAGAGTTATTTTATGCCGAGAGGTTAGGGAATCGCTTTCAGTCTACGTTTATATTTAGCTTTTTGTGTTGTTGTTATTTTTATAAACACAATTATATAATATAAAGTATTCCTATCAAATATAAATAATTTATACCCAATTTTATGATTTCATGTAATTACTTTTATTTAATAATAATTTGTTTGCTTACAATTATGTGATTTCCATCAACTAATAATAATAATCCTTAGTAAACAATTAGAGCTTTAAGTAACAATTCTTAATACAATATCTAATACAAATAATTTGCACACAATTGTTTAGTTTTAAGTATTCTTATCAAATACCAATAATTATATGGTTTCAACTAATCATTTTTATTTGATAATAGTCATTTGTTTGCTAATTGTTATCTTGTTTCAAGTAACTAATAATAATCTTGTGTAAACAATTGTAGCTTTAATTAACAGTTCTTAATACAAATAATTTACACTCAATTATATAATATCAAGTGTTTCCGATAAGAATGTTTTTTAAATAGGCAAATTGGACACATAGTTGGGGCTTAACTGGGAGTACGTATCAGAATCAAAGAGGACTTGGGAGTAATAACAATAAAGGCTATCCAAGAATTGTCAGAAACTAACTAGGATAACGGTTAATTATCATTGAAAAGAAAAGACCATTACTTACATTTGACAAGTCAACGGATGTCACCAGCCATTACAATATAAAAATTATTCGTTCTTTTTCATTAATTACAACCATTCATGATATGTTTGAGAACTTATACTTACCAATGTCATATTTAGTCAAAATAAAACAGAAATAAACAATTACGTTCTGTAAGTGATTAATAATAAAAAGTTTCCAATAAAAAAAACCAACTTTAATCTTGTTTGATATTCAGTGTTTTTAAGCCTTCATTTTCCAATAAATTAATTTTAAACGAAGCAAAAATCTCATTAAATTTAATTTTCACATATTTACTGAGATGATATTTTGTTTTAATGTTTTTTGAGCAACCTTTTTTTTTTTTTTGAAAATGATAATTTTTGTGGGTTTTTTTTTTGTGTTATCTTTAAAGATCGAAAGTAAACGACTATTACATTACCGCTATGTCACCGGGGTTTAGAATACACTGACTGTGCACTCTCCCTCCCCACTGCAGAGGGGTAAGACCCCCACCTCATCCATAAAAAAAAGTGTTTCCTGGGTTTGACACAAAACTGCATCTAATCATGAGGCTCAAGTTTTACAGATCTGAGAAGAGAGGAAACCCATTTATTTCCATTACTTCTAGGTCCACTATGTTAGTATCCCCTCTATGTGTCAAATATATATCTTTGAAAAATATTAGTATTAGGAATACTTGATACCATATAACTGTGAATTATTTGTATTAAGAATAATTACTTGAAGTAAAATTTTTTACAAGGGATTTTTATTATCATTTATTCCTGGAGAGAGTTTTTCACATCAGCGTTAGTTGATGGTCTTTCATTGGAGTCTGAGTGGCAGCAAGTAACCTAAAGTCTTCTAGACTCTTTATTATTATTATTATTATTATTATTATTATTATTATTATTATTATTATTTACTCCTTGAGAGTTTTTCACATCAGCGTTAGTTGATGATCTTTCACTGGAGTCTGAGTGACAGCAAGTCTCCACAAGTCTCCAGGACTTTTCTCTGTATTCTGGCCGTTCTCAATAATGTTATAATTTGAATGGTCTCCACTCGTCCTGTTATTATCATTATAATTATTAGTTGTAGTATTTTTTTTATTATTTGTAACTTGAAACCATATGACTGTGTGCAAACAAATGACTATTATTAGATGGAAACAATTAGAAGAAGCCATAAAATTATATATAAATTATTAATATTAAATAGGAATCCTTGATACATGACTGTGTGCTAACAACTCTTAAGAAACAATTAAAGCAAAAATGTAATAATGAATGTTCAATGAACGCAGTTCCCTAACCTCTAGGCACAAAATAACTCTAGACGGTTTGACATGCCGTTAAAATCAATCAATCATAGTTTAGATAATTCTAATGATTTGTCCTCATTACTAAATGATTTCCTTTATAATCTTTCAACATTGCTGAATATTATTCAAAACATATTTTCTTTGAAAATTTTAGCGAGTAATCTTTGTATTACATATCTCGGTAATTGTCACAACATTTCGGCCCTGTACTCTTTGGCCTTCTTCAGTATTCAGTAACCTGAGGATTTCAAACAAGGCTTTCAATTTAAACTTCAGGGGTAGATTATTCTCATTTCATGCTTAGACGATATTTCGTATCAATTAATGATGCCCTGAGATGTCACGTGTCTTTTTTTTTTATCTACCGTGCCACCAGAGAAATCGAGAGGCATGACTTTATATGCGAGAGAATCTGGTGACGGTAAATGGGTGCCTTAAACCCTATATTACTTGGTCTCCCTCTTCAATTCAACCAGGGCATATGCCTTATGACATGATTCGACGAGGAATTAGAATAGATGGAAGGGTATTTTAGCTTGAAGAATAATCTCTTTCTTCTCTTATCGACTTCCATATGGGATTTATTTTTTTATGTCGGGAAAATTAAAAAAGGTTATAAGTGCCTAACGCAGCAGCAGAAATAGGATCATCATCCGCAATAATAATAATAATAATAATAATAATAATAATTATAATAATAATAATAAAAACAACGCCATAAGAACGAATCATATCAAAACAAGAATAGATAGGACGTAACAAAATAGCAAATGTCGGTTATGCGGTGACAGAGATGAAACCATCAATCACATAATAAGCTAATGTAGCAAATTAGCACAGGAGTATAAGACTAGACATGACTGGGTGGGCAAGGTGATCCACTGGGAGATGTGCAAGAAATTTAAATTTGACCATACCAACAAATGGTATATGCTCAACCCAGCACCTGTCCTAGAAAATGACACACATAAACTCCCGTGGGACTTTGAGATACACACGGATTACCTAGTCTCAGCCAGAAGACCTGACCTAATGATAATCAACAACAAAAAAAAAAAGAATTTGAAAAATTGTCGACTTTGCTGTCCCGGCTGACCACATAATAAAACTAAAAGAATGTGAAAAGAAGGATAAGTACCTCGACCTTGCTAGAGAATTGAAAAAACTATGGAACACGAAGGTGACAATTATACCAATTCTGATTGGTGCTTTTGGCACAGTAACTAAAGGATTACTAAAGGGACTGGAGGAGTTGAAAGTAGGTGGACGAGTGGAGACCATCCAAATAACAACATTATAGAGAACGGCCAGAATCCCGAGACAAGTCCTGGAGACTTGAGGAGACTTGCTCTCACTCAAATTCCAGTGAAAGACCATCAGATGACGCTGATGTGAAAAACTCCAATGGAGACAATAATAATAAAATAATGATATGGTGATTTCAAGCAACAGTCTGACGAAATTGCATACAAGAAAACCCGGGCATGACTACAAAAACGAAACCGCAAGAGATAAACTGAAGATTTTGTAATACCAGCACAAAATAACGCCATAAGGACCAATTATATTTAATCGAAGATTTATGATACGCAACAGAATCGCAAATGTAGATTACGTAGAGAAAATATGAAACATTTATTCACATGATAAACGAATGCAGCATACTAGCATAAAAAAAAGCAAAAGACCAGTCATGACTGGGTGGGAAAGGTGATCCACCTGGAATTGTGCAAGAAATCTAAATTTGAGCCTACTACCAAATGGTGCATGTGCAAACCAAGTGTAGTCTTAGAGTATGAGATACATGAAATTTGCTGGGATTTTGAGACAGCCATATCACCAGATCCCGGCTGGAGGACCAGATCTAGAGTTGATTACAAAAAAGAAAAAAAGAAAAAAAGAAAAAGAAAAAAAGAAAAAAACAAGAACAAGAAAAAGAAAAAAAAAAAAGAAAAAAGAAAAAGAAAAAGAAAAAAGAAAGATTGTGCTTTTCCAGTGATCCACAGAATAAAAATAAATGAAAACGATGAGATAGACAAATACTTAGATCTTGCCAGAGAACTGAAAAGGCTGCGAAACATGAGGGTCAAATTAATACAAATTATTTTTGATGCGCTCGGGATAATCCTCTGGAGTCTGGAGAGGGCAGTGGAGGAAGTAAAAATCAGTGGGAGAATCGAAACAATGCTGAGATCAGTTAGAATACTGAGAAGAGTCCTGGAGACCAGAGGAGACTTTCTCTCAGTCAGCCTTCACTGAAAGATCACCAGCCAACGCTGGTGTGAAAAACTCTCAACGAGTAAAATAATAATCCTTGCCTAAATGAAATACAAAAAATTACACTTTGTGGAACAGCTTATTTCCGCAGGAGAGTACAATCAATGTGACAGAAAAAATATAACCGAAAAGAGGAAGCAAAAAACATAAATACATAGAATACAAATCATCATTTCTTTCCTTCATCAAACATCTTGAGTAGATGCCCGGTAAAAGATTGGATGAAATCGACGGTAAAAGTGAAAATTAGATCATAATAAGAGTAATAGTGATAAATGATGCGCTTAGGAAGATCCTCAAAGGCTTGGTTAGGGGACTGGAGGACTTGGAAGTCGGAGGACGAGCAGAGACTAAGATCGACCAGAATACTGAGAGGAGTCCTGGAGACTTGCGGAGACTTGGTGTCCCCCAGACTTCAGTGAAAGACCATCAGCTAACACTGGTGTGAAAAACTCGCAAGGAATAATAATAATAATAATAATAATAATAATAATAATAATAATAATAATAATAATAATATGATTGGTGCGTTAGGCACAATAACTAAAGGATTATTACAAGACCTGGAAGACTTGAAAATTGGCGGACGGGTAGATACTATCCAAACCACAGCATTACTAAGAACGGCCAGAATCCTGAGACGAGTCCTGGAGACTTGCTGTCTATCAAACTCCAGTGTAAAACCATCAGTTAACTCTGATGTGAAAAACTCTAAGGAATAATAATAATAATAATAATAATAATAATAATAATAATAATAATAATAATAATACGGAATCACTCCTAATAGCAGCATAGGACAGCGCCATAAGAACCAATCATATCAAAGCGAGAATAGACAAGACCCAACAAAATAGCAAATGTAGACTATGCGGTGATAGAGACGAAACCATCAATCACATAATAAGCGAATGCAGCAAATTAGCCCAGAAGGAGTATAAGGCGAGACACGACTGAGTCGGCAAGGAGATCCAGTGGGAAATTTAGATTTGACCATAATAACAAATGGTATCTGCACAACCCTGCACCTGTCCTAGAAAATGACACACATAAACTCCAATGGGACTTTAACATACAAACGGATCACCTAATCCCAGCCAGAAGACCAGACCTTATAATAATTAACAAAAAAAAAAAAAAAAAAAAGAAAAAAAAAAAGAAAACTTGCAAAATTGTCGACTTTGCCGTCCCGGCGGACCACAGAATAAATCTGAAGGAATCTGCAAAGAAGGATAAGTATTTCGACCTTGCTAGAGAATTGAAAAAGCTGTGGAACATGGAAGTGACGATTGTATCAATTGTGATTGATGCTTTTAACACCATAACTAAAGGATTATTAAAAGGCCTGGAAGACTTGGAAGTTGGCGGACGGGTAGAGACTCTCCAAATGACAATATTACTGAGAACGGCCAGAATACTGAGAATAGTCCTGGAGACGTGTTGTCCCTCAAACGTAATTGAAAAACCATCAGCTACGTAACACTGATGTGAAAAACTTTAAAAGAGTAAATAATAATAATAATAATAATAATAATAATAATAATTTTTGTGGAATAAGATTTCTTTCTATGCAAATGCGAAAATCATGCTTATCTTACAAAAAAAAAATGTTTCTGATGACACCTTCAAAATTAATGAAAATGCTGAATTTCCTAATATTCCGTGTTTCAAGATCGATCGGATGGTATTTTCCTTTCCATTTCAAATGTCAATCAATTCACCAGACAATCCTACAAATGCAATCGGCAAAACGACAAATACTAGAGCAAAAGGTATTAAAAGATATTTGAAATCAATTTGATCATCTTCTTAAAATTAAATATTCTGTTTTAAGAAACAACGATAAAGTATTGAATTCGACTAAAATCAAATATCTCTATTGTTTTAAAAATATCAAATAACCTATCGCTCCCCCCCCCAACGAAACAAAACACCAAAACCAAAAAGCAAAAAGTAAACTAATTATTCCCTCTTCTTCCTGAGTAAATTCAGTGAAGGCGTTATATGAAATATTCTGTCAAAGTTATTTTAAGGATATTTCTCTCAAACAAAAGAGAAGATTTGAATTTCAAAATATATCTTGTTTAACGTCAATTTTCATTTGTTGAAATTTCATTCGCAGAATTTTACTTTAGTAATTAATTTTACATTCTTTTTCTCTGATTCCATTACGATATATTCAGCCAGTTTGGGATGAAATGTATCTTGAAACCATAGCCTTGTGCCAGACTAAACTAAATGTAATTACGATCAACATCAAGTTGTTAAACAGTGGGGCTTAGTATATGTTGATTGTATTCCCCGGAGAGGAGTAAGTCCCCGCCAAACAGAGGCGTATTGGGTATGACACAAAATTGTATCTGACAGTGAGGCTCCAGTTCTGATGATATGGAGATTGGAGCACCCTTTGACTGCCATTACTCCCAGGTCCACTCTGAATTGGAGTGATTGTATCCTTCGGAAACCATCAATGGATCAAATAAATCTCTTTAAGATTAATTTTATTGGATAAGAATTCGTGAAACCATATAACTGTGTGCAAATAAATAACTATCATTAAATAGAAATAGTTACTTGAAACTAGACAACCTTGTATAAGTTGTATTAGATAGGAATACTTCAAACTATACTTCTGTATGCAAATTATTTGTATTAGAACTGCGCAAACAACACTATTAAGAAACAACTAAACAAAAACGTTAACCTGAACGAACAATGAATGCGATTCTCTCAATTCAAGTCATAAAATAACCCTAGACAGGATGACATGCCATTTAAATCAATCAACCAATTTTGGCTGATATGTATCTTAAGATCAACATGAAGACTTTTTTCATCAACAGTCATTAGCTTGTAAAATATACATCTTGTTGTACGCATGCGTGTCTTTTACCAAAAACTAATCTTGACACGCGTAATTATCTTGAATGCCAACACATTTTCAGCAAAAATTATCAATTTAATTCCTATCTTTACTTCAGCGTATTATTGTTGTCTTTTTATTACAACATTCTGGGTCGATAAATTCTCGACCTCTCAAGCAAGCAGCACGAAATCGGAAATAAACAAATAGCTTCCGGTTACCCATGAACTCGCATCCTAAACTACGGATATCTGTCATTCATGATGGGATAATGCGTAATAATAAGAACATAATTAATAATAAAATGATAATAAGAATGGAAAATGCTTCACATAAAATATTAAAAAAAAAAGAAAAGAATCTACTGATTAGTAAATAACATTTGCGATAGAGAATTGGAGCAGAAACAGAATGGTTACATATTGCGTTCTGTAAAATCATTCAGTTTTCCATGACCGAATTGGTAAAGGTGACATCCATGAAAGAGGTGTGGAGTGCAGTCTTTTATTTCAGATTACTTTTCCGATCAAATAGTTTATCGATCAAGATGTAAAGCAACAATAACAAAATGAAATAAAACTAGTAGTAAGATAACAATAAAGATTAAATTTGATTTGAATTGTGCACCAACGTTGATCCCAGATATTCAAAGTAGAAGTAAATTTGATCCACAATGGATTTCAAACATTTATGACTTTGGATAAAACTCCGATCTTGAGATCTTTTTTCTATCCGAGTTAAAAGTTAGGACTCTGATCACAGATTTTCAAGGCAGGGTTTTGGCATAATTCACGCCCTCGTATTTTAAATTCAGAAAGTTTTAAGAATGTGCAAAAGTTTCCAGCGATTTTGATAAAAAAAGAAAATACCTCCTGTGTGTAATATTTTCAAAATAAATTTATGTAAATTTTTGTAAATATTAGGCACTACCAGACCGATTATAAGGAATCTATTTTCTCTGATCATTCCTTCAGTGATGAGTTCGATCCCTGTAGAGTGACCTATTAATATTAAGCCAGATGAAGCAATGTATGGAAGTCACATTTCTTTTACAATCCAAAGATTCCTACAACATTCCTGGTGGAATCAACTGATATCATTTTTTTTTAATCGGCGTAATTGTTTGCCTAGCTTTTCAGAAAATACACCAAATGAACTTTTAATAAGAAAAAATGTCAAAAGATGAACAAGAAGACGCCATAATTTTTAAAACTGGATATTTAATGTATGTAAGATAGCTTAGTCTGGTACAAGGTGAAAAGTTTGAGACACTCAGTAAGAATCAGGCTCACTACACAATAGTAATACTCTTGAAGAAAAGTTCGCCGTTATCATGCCGCCTGATATTCAAAATCACCAATACATAAATACACTCACTACTGTTTATAAAAAAGCAAGCAAGCAAGCAAACAATCAAACAAAAAACCCCAAAAAACCAGAAAAAACAAAAAACAAAATGAACATATATAAAAAAATACGCTGATTTTATCTAGAGGAAAATTATAAAATAAAACCAGATATTATTAGGTATTATTAACAGATTCAAAATTATCTTGTGGTAGGTGTGTATTTCCTGCTTGACGCTAGTGGTTATGTTTCGAGCCCAGATAAAAATATCAGAATACTGAATGCTGATTTTCAAAGCAGGAAGTCAAAACTCACATGGAACTTTGATGCAATTCAATCTTGAAATCTTCATTTTTATCATCATTGGCCTTGTGCCAATCTAATTGTTGTGAAAAATAAATTTTGCCCTCAGATTTAGAAAGATGATAAATATTTCTGGATTTCATTGCTAAAAGTTAATTTTTTTAAAACACATTTTTTTAAAAATCTTTGTTTTCATTTTTCCATCAAAAATATTGAATAATTTTTTGTTTCTTTTTTGGTCATAAAATGAAATACATTTAAGAGAGAGAGAGAGAGAGAGGGAGAGAGGAGAGAGAGAGGAAAGAGAGAGAGAGAGAGATGAGAGAGAGAGAAGAGAGAGGAGAACTTGGAATGAGTTGTGGCAAAGGCGAAAAAAAATGTCGGTCGATGTCAGATTTTTTAGACTGACACATTGGCTGTTTAAGACTTGCACAGTTCTTTAACCCAAAGGGAAGTTCAGGCAATTGAAAGTTGACATATTGTCAAAATTCATTGACCATCGCAGTATGGAATTGATGAATGAGTATCATGTGTAGATAGTTAGTTGTTGGGTGGGTGAGTATTAATAGTGTATATTTATTTGAGTTTGGTTGAGGGGAGGTTGAGTATTGTAGATGTTGGTATGGGATTAGGTGTGTATTAAGTTGTTAGTGTTATTAGTTGATAGTAGATATATTTGTGTTATTAGTGTTTTGATTTAGTATTAGTGTAGTTGGTGTATTATGTTGTGATTTGTTTTATAGTTTTGTGTTTTTGTTTATGAGTTTTAGTTTTGTGTGATTTGTTGTTTTTAGGTTGTTATTGGGAGTTGTTAATTTAGGGGTATGAGAATAGAGAGTTGTTAAAATAGGGTTTAGTTGTGTGTTATTTGATAGGTAAGTGTTTGATGAGGTAGTTGATTAAGTTTTGGTATGAGGTTTAGTGAGTTAGGTTTGATGGTATGAGTGATTGTGAGTTGAGTGGTTGTGGTTTGATGTAAGTTAAGTGTTTTGTTTAGATAGGAGGAATGATGAGGGATATGAGGGTAGGAGGAGTTGGTGTGATAGTATGGGTAGAGTTATTTTAGGAGGGTGTTGTTATAGTGTGGGATTGGTATATTGTTGGAGGTGGGATTGAAGGTTATTGGAAGGGATGATTATAAAATATTGTATAATTAGGTGTAGAGTATGAGTTGATTAT
>OY757915.1:9781666-9805349 GCA_963585895.1 Sepioteuthis lessoniana | reverse complement strand
GCTTTACCATTTTCACAGACATGAGATGCCATTCTTTGTGGTTGAGCTTCCTTAACTTCCAGATGGCGTGAATTCTTCTGATCAACTCTTTTCTAGTTCTGTTAATATTGACTAAATG
Organism: Sepioteuthis lessoniana; assembly: GCA_963585895.1. NCBI lineage: Eukaryota > Metazoa > Mollusca > Cephalopoda > Myopsida > Loliginidae > Sepioteuthis > Sepioteuthis lessoniana. Next base: position 9,805,231 of record OY757915.1, on the reverse strand, counting down.
AGTTTTACGTCAGGTCTCTGAGCTGGCCAATCTTTCAACTGAGTAACATGTTCATCTGCCAAACTTTGTCATGCAAGCCATCGGTGACATGGAGCTCTGTCATTCTAAAAATATTTCATCTTCATCCAAAACTTGTATCAGATTTGTTCTTCTGTAATTGGACATATTTGGCAATATACAACTTCATGTCAAATTTAACCAACTTTCTGGAATCATCCCTTTTTATGTATCTCCAAAGCATCAGACTCTTACCCACCAAACTTTATTGTTTTCGTTATGAAACGTGGGTCGTTTCACTTTCTTGGATATTTTCAGACAAATCCTCGCTTATTAGAAGGCAACTTCATCCTAGTTTCATTGCTGAATATAATCTTATTCCAAGCATCTACATCCCATAGTTCGTACCTCTTTGAATAACTTAATCTTGCCTTCAAATGCATTTTGAGGGATATCTTCGTGGTGTAATGGTTAAAGCGATGGACTGCGGAATCGTAGTAAGCAAGTTCGTACTCCAGTCGCGCTATTACGTTCACTTTCGGGCAAATACCCTAGGGAAAGGTATGAACCCCCTGTATCCTCCCAGCTATGGGTTAAATAGTACAGCTACTATTCTTCTTGGAGAATAGCTTTGGCGTTAAATAACCTATAAAGGTTGATATGCTATTAAACAAAGAAACCAAACCGAAACAAATTGCGTTTTGGTTAACGTTGGTTTCTTAGCAGCAATGCACCCCTTCAGTTCATATTCTCTAGGGATGCGCTTTAGGGTATCTTATGAAATTAAATTGGAGAAATCTCACTTATCCAGGCTTCTTTGACTGAGCTTTTGCTGTCCTGATCAGTTTTCGTACCATTCTGTGTTGTTGCTTTCAAGAGTAAGTACATCTTGGTCGATTCGAAACCATCCCAGTGCCTTGAAACTTGGAGAAGATTTCTGAGATGCTGGTTCTTGAAATTTGTAGTACCTTAAATGCTGTTCGAAGGTTGATATTCATCACCCTCTTTACCATCTTTATTCTCATTTATTTAGACATTTTCTACTTTTTTAATGAATTAATTTTCACTATATTAATGAAAAATCAGCGGAAAAAAATGTACATATTATGGAACATTTTTTCTTTTTGAAAACATTGTACCTTGACTGATTTATATGAAGTGGCTGAAAACTTTTGCATGGCTGTCTTTAAGGGATGTCCTGCATCTTCCTTTTTCATTCAGAAGCTTTATAACAAAATATAATGATTAGGTATGTAAATGACTCCATCAGGGCCAAAGATTCATCTGTAAAAAACGTAATGTTAAACATCTACTTATAAGTTAGCAATTCATGAAAATTTACAATAGTTTAAAGTGGCTGAAGGCTTTTGCATCACATAGTATATATATATATATATATATATATATATATATATATATATATATATATATATAAAGTTAGGATAGCGTAGTGTCTCAAGTCAGTTTCTCGCCTATATGCTTATCAAACTATTAGATACTTGTTTTGATGATCGTATTGGCAAGAAACTGACTGTTAATAAGCGCTGTTGACCCTGTTTACACAACCCGAACATAGATTTACATATTCTCTATAACAGTCAATCGTCCGGGATTTGAACTTGGGTCTCCGAATTCATTTCCTACGACGATAATCACCCTGAGCAGTTTTATTGAGTTCAGACCTAAAGAAAGGTCCCGTGGAGCATTTATTCTTATGCCAGGTGAAGTTATTCTCACTGAGGAGCAGTGGTTAGCAAACTAGTCAACTTGATCATAATTATTTTAGTGACTTTGTTCTGCACTGAGTGCTATACGTTTCAATTAGTTACGTCTTTCGGCAGTATGACTTCCTGCTGATTATTGTAAAAGATACCTTATGATAGGATATGACACAAGGTCGATTTTTAAGCGGAGTGTAACAGGTTTGAATTCAGAGTTTTCCTTCTCCTAGACTAGTTGGCTGAAGAACCTAGTCTGTCCTACTATTTACCCATAGCTGGAGGGAGAACAATTGGATTCATACCTTTCCCATGGGTATTAGTGCTATGTGAAATGCTTTCAGTCTCGTCCAGGATTTGAACTCGTGTCGCCGTGTCCATTTCCTACAACGATAACCATTACACCAGATTTTTTATTTAAGAATAATCAATAAAAGAACTGGTCGTCTAGTGAATTTTGTCATTTCAGAGGACCATACGATGAAAATGAAGGGGAGCGAAAAGATTAACAATCATGTGGATCTTGTCAGTGAGCTGAAAAAACTGTTATAGGAAGTTTATGGGACGTAGGAAAGGAAACTGGAGTCAGAAGAGATTATAGGAAAATAGGGACCATATAGACCAAAGCACTGTTTAAGATCAACTAGAATACTGAGAAGAGTCCGGGGAACATGAAAAGACTTGCTGTCACTTAGAATTCTGTGGGAGACCACCAGCTAAAACTGGCGTGAAAAATTTGCTGAGAGTAAAATGATGAAATTCTGAGGAGAGCGCTCGAGTTTTTAAAAATGACTTGTTGTCACTTAATCCTTTGTGAAACCTAGTAGATATAACACATGGGAGAATTTATGCAATAAAAACAACAACAATAACTAGAATAATATATAAATGTGCTATAAAGATAAACATTTTTCAAGTTTTACTTGAAATTCCCCACAATAAGATCTTTCAAATACAACCAATTTTAAAAGAAAGGAAGCTGTATCCTAATAATACCAGAAGAGAAGAAACTACCCTTACTCAACTACGCATTTGACACACTCGGCTGACTCACTCCTTCTTTCTTAGAGAAGAACCACCCCCAAAATATCTATGTGGAAACCAATACTCAATCAAGCACATTTTGATAGAATGCACAAAACTTAACCACACCAGGAAAAAGTTTTATAAGGCGAACAACATGAAGGAACTATTTTAAAAATTGCTCTCAAAAACATAATCAACTTCTGAAAAACAATTGGCCTCCTATTAAAGATATAGACTATGTTACCAACACCTTCGACCATCAAGTTTATACAAACAAAAAGCTTTGACATTTACATACACACACACACACACATACATATCAGAATTTAACCCTCAATGACCTTTAAGAGGTCAATTTGCCATAAAATCCAACCATCACCAACCTCAACATTTGCATTTACAAATCATATATATAATATATGTGTAAAAATGCTCTGGCATTAAATAACCTATAGAGGTTGATATGCCATTAAATCCAACCAACCAACCAACCAACTGAGTTTTACCAATTGCTAATTAAACTAAAGAACATCTGTCGACGAATAGAGGAATGAAACTTTGCGGACTGGTGATGTATTTCGTATTAATAATAATTATATAATGTAATTTCATCTCTGCGTTTGGCTAAAAATGATGGTCCCACCGTGATCATCACTACCACCACCACCACCACCCACACTCGATATGATGCTGGCAGTAATGGGCTAGTCCCACGCAAAGAGGATATAAATGTCGAGAAATGGCCGATCATTCATCTCTCTTTGTCGACCAATGGCGATGGCCAATATCTCCCCTTGTAGTCGCATCATTAAATAAATATAATCTTGTAAACCATTTCCTAGACAGACGCGCGCAAACTGCTTGAATAATCTCGTTCTCAACCTCTCTCTCTCATCCTTCTCTCTTCTTTATCTGTCTGCTGGACTCTCTTTTCCCCTCTTCCCCCATATATATATATATATATAAATGATGCCAAATTAGAATCCAGTTACTCTGTAAGAAACTCGTGATCCTTGAAGAAAAAGTTTAGCTGCTTATAAAGAACGTCGTATGTATTTTCAAAGATGAGTTTTATTCTTTTCAAACAAAAAATATAACAATACAATGGTATTGTACGCGAACGAATAAAAATCATATGATTCTGACGTTTAATATACATATTATGTATCGCTGCCTTAGATAGATAGATAGATAGATAGATAAAGATTAGATTATAAGTGATGTTCTTGTCAAAGTGTTGGTTCTTAATCTAGACTCAAAACAATCACCATTAAGTTCCTCCGTCAACTCTTTTTGTACAAAATTTGGCCTAACCCGGTAAATATCTGCTATGAAATGACAATACAATGAGATAGATTAATTAGATATAATCAGACTCAGATAGATATGAACAGACTGAGATAGATAGATAGATAGATAGATAGATATGAACAGACTGAGATAGATAGATATATAGGTAGATAGATAGATAGATCGGCATTTTGAGGATATGGTGTACTTCCCCTAGTATGATGGTTCTTGAGTCCAAATCTTGTCAAGTTCCTCTATCGACTCTCTTCGTACAAAATTTGGTGATAGTGCAGTAAATATATGATAAACAGACAGACAGACAGACAGACAGATAGATAGATTGATTGAAGTAGATAAGTCAATGTTTGCTGCCTAAGGATGAAAAAATACATTTTCCATTTTCAACATGATCTTTTTCTTTGTCAGTGCACTTACTATTGTGCCAAATATTAACTCATAAATCGAATATAATACAGAGGAAATTTCAGTTGAAAATTCAGTTAATTGTACATTATTTACTAAGGATTGCTTAGTCGGACATATTCTTTACAATATTGCAAGCCATACCAACTGTGTCTTCGTTGACAGCCATCTTTAAGTACTAAACAAGGTTACTATTGTTTGATTTCAAGGATCTAGCGGTAATCGTACTTTTAGCGTGACTTGACATAAATCGGAGAGCGGACTTGTTGATGCAGTTTCGTAGATAGATACAGAGAGAGAGAGAGAGAGAGAGAGAGAGAGAGAGAGAGAGAGAGAGAGAGAAATAAAGTATATATATATATAGAGAGAGAGAGATTGACTAAACTAGATCAAAAAATAAATTATACATAGTCGATAGAAAGACTATAGAGAGATAGACATATATATTATATATATATATATACTAACAGAGAGAGAGAGAGAGAGATAGATAGAGAGAGAGTGAGTGACTTAAGTAGGTAGATAGATAGATTGACTAAACTAGTTAAAAAAGATTAATTATACATAAGGCGATAGATAGACTATAGAGAGATAGACTAAAGTAATATATATATATATATATATACACGCTCATAGATCGATAGATATATAGATATAAACAGACTGAGATAGATAGATAGATAGATAGATAGATAGAAATTTTGACTAAACAAGATCGATGAATTAAAGTCGATAGACAAACTATAAGTAAGTAAAAAAGTTGGCGACCTTAGTCGAGGGTAACCCGAAGGCTCCCTTTTCGATAGCTACTACACCAAGGTGTAGGGGAGGGCGCTACTCCTTCCCTGGATTGCTCTACTTTACCCTTGATCCGTACCTTATAATGCTGAGTGTTAAGCAAGGAGGCATCAAGTACCATTTTCTGAGTCTTTGGTATGACTCGACCTGGGATTGAACCGAGGTCTCCCGGGCCATTGGCGAACACTATATATATATAGACTTAGATAGACTAAAGTAGATGGGTAGATAGATGGATAGATAGAATGGAATTGTACGGATCGATTGATTGATCAATTCATAGTAAGATAAAGTAAATAGAATGATGTATTTGTGAGACAAAAACGATAATTGTCCAATTCTCTTGATTAGCCTGTACTAAAATGAAAACTTATTTTTATCTTCGACAGCTGACAAATCTAGATTTCTGTTTTGGTGTCATGATTAATGTCAAGTTTGAAGAGTCTCAACTTATGGCTTCTTTCATCATCTTCAGCCGGTATTTTAGGAGAATGGATTTCTGACTTTTATTCTTTTTGTTGTTGTTGTTATTGTTGTTGTTGTTCTGCTACTCCAAATAATTCGAAGCCATTTTGCTGAGTTTTCGTTGCGACATTTTAATGGTTTACGTACAAGAAGCAAAAATCTTTTGGACAAGATAGAATTTTGAATAGCCTGAAGCTGTACAAAATCGACTTCTTCGGTAAAGGGGGTGTTTATTATAAGTTTAAATAGGGGAATTATTCTTTTTTTTTCTTTTTTCTCTCTCTCACACTCACTCCCTCCTTCTCTCTCTCTCTCTCTCTCTTTGATTTTTTTTATTTTACTTTTCTCGACACGACTCTCTTTCAATCTGTTTCTTTCTCTACCCAATCCTCTCCGCTTTTACTCTCTCTTCTTCCTCTCCTCTCGGTTCTCTTCTGTCCCCATTTCTTTCCCTGATTCTCTCTTTCTCTCAGCTTCATTTACTCTCTCTCTCTCTCTTTCTTCCATCTCTTCCCCTTCCTTTCTCTCACTACTTATATTAATCCTTGATGCTCTTTCTCTCAGCTTCATTTTCTCTCATTGCTCCACTTGTCTTTTTTCTCCCTCTGATTATTCTCTCTTCTTCTTCTTCTTCTTCTTCTTCTTGCTTCAATCTCTCTCCACCATTATCTTTCTTTCCGCTTTTTCTTTTTTTCTCCTCCTCTCTTTGCTTCTTTTTGTACATGATTATTCCCCTTCTTTTTCTCTTTGATTCTCCTTCTTTCTCTTTGTTTCTTTCCCTCTTTTTGCTAACCGCTCTTTCCACTTCTTTTCACTTTTCTGTCAAACAGAGTCTCCCCCTCTCTCTCTCTTTCTCTCTTTCAGCTTCATTCTCTCTCATCTTTCTACTTCTCTCTTTCTCTTGCATTATGTCCTTTTCTCTCTATTTCTTTTCCCTCTCTCTCCTTGTTTTCTCTCTTTCTTTCAATTATCTTTCTTTCCACTTTTCTCTCTTTATCCTTCTCTCATCGCTTCTCTTTTTTCATGATTATCCCCCCCACCATTGTCGGATTCTCTTTTTCTCTCTTCGTATCTTTTACTCTTTTTGCTAATCTCTCTCTCCGCTTTACTTTTCACTGTCTCTTTCTTTTTTCTCGAATATCTTTCTTTCTATCTCTTTCTCTTCGATTGTAACCCTTTATCTCAGATTCGCTTTCTTTTTTCCCCTCTCTCTCACAAACAATTGTAATGTCGGTCTTCTTCCTAATCAATGGCTAACGTATCTGATACTTTGTAAATCTTCATTTGACATATGCAGTTTTTAAGTGCACTTAGACGCATCAAAGAAGCCCTAAATGGTTGCATACAAACATTTAATCATGTCTACAACGGCATGTGTGCTGAACTGGTTAACTAGGATTTTATGCGGGCTGAAAGAACGTACTCTTGTGCCTGATCCAGGTTTCGCAGATCTTGCTTGCCAAATATGCCGGTAAATATCCGGTCTGCAGTGGTTGCTGTTTTGTCAGTCTGTCTTTACCGTTTTTATGTCCTGAATGATTCGTTGTTTACATTGAAAGGTTGAAGTAAGACTGTGAATGAAGCGACGTCAAACCTCGCGTTCCATTCCAACCTTTAGCGACAATTTTCGGAAACTAATGCTGCAGGTGGTGTAGGTCTTTTGTAGGTTGGCTTTGACTCTCTTTCATGGCACTTTTCCGCCGCCTTTTCCGAATAGCCGTAAACTGTAATCTTGGATCGACAGTGGACGATGTGCAACTTATCAATGGATAGAGCTCAATCAATTCAATTTACAGGCACCATTCAAGCTTCAAAAATTTGGAAGTATTCCAAATTTCAAAGAAGTTCTATTGAAATTTCCAAAACGCCAGAATGTTATTGTGCACTTATCACAGAGTTCTTGCGTTTCGTCACTGAATTTACATTCCTGTAAATAAAAGTCGACGGATGAACGTTTATACTATCATCTTTATGACACCTGGCGCATAATCACCTGAAGTGATAAAAAAAAACTGTTATCATTTGGTGCATGTATATATATATATATATATATATATATATATATATAGTTCAGAATAGGATTTAATGTTAAAGGTGATTTTAAGCAGTAAAATATTTGCAGTGCTCTATACCCAAAGATATCGAGCAATATTATTATATTTTTCAAGTATAAAATCGTATAAAAATTAAAAAACAAAATAAAAACTCCGAATTTCAGACAAGTCGAACACTAACTGACCAGGGAATCGATAATGTTGTAATTTTTTTTTTTGCTTTGTGAGATATATATATATATATATATATATATATATGTGTGTGTGTGTGTGTGTGTGTGTGTGTGTGTGATCAAAATTTAACGCTAAAAGACTTTTTAACAAGTAAAATGCAAAGCTCTGGGAAAAAATACAACGCAATTTCACATTATCTTAAACTATGAAATTGTATTTGAACAAGATAAAAACACATGTCTGTGAGTTTCACTCTGAGTTTCTCAGTTGAATTATTATCAACAAAATCCTAAAGTGAGCCACTATCAACACGCTTATTCGGTGGTAGAAAATATTGTTTATATATATATATATATATATATATATATACGTGTGTGTGTGTGTGTGTGTGTGCTTATATACATTGTGATACTGACAAGACAGATTTCCTTGATTCTCTATACGTATCCGTTTTTATCGTTCATCACTCCCAAACAATACTCGTGGTTGCATCCGGTGTCCGCAAAGACCTGATGTATGTAAGGCTTTAAATGCTACTTACTTTTTGGAACAAGTCCTCTAAGCAGCGCCCCACAAAACAGCTGAGTACGCCCAATCTCACAAACTGTTTAAGGCGAGAATGACATTCTGGGAACTGCAGAAGAAGTAAGAACGAACTCATAAGCGACGTGCTCCGATGAACTTCTATACATAGACACATACCCGTGTTAACCAAACAGTAAGCCAACATACATATATATATTCGCGTCTGTGAATGTATTTGTGCATGTCTATATATTTCTTGAATACACACACACATATATATATATATATATATATATATATATATATATATGTGTGTGTGTGTGTGTGTTATATGTGTATACTGTGGGCATTCTCCTCGCACGTGTGAGACAATTCAAACTTCAATAATCATTTAAGTTTTATTAGCTTTGTCATATTTTTTACCCCAACTTTTGATGCACATTGCCTTCCTCTATTGCCTATTACAAAAATTACCTTCATAAACTTGGGGGGTGCTATTTCTCTTCTCCAATAGAACATTTTGTTTTGATCAGTTTCACTCACGCTCAACATTCATTTCAAAAGTTCTTTTCTGCTTCCGGTTTCGATTTTCTTTAAGAAGATCATTAATTAACCTTGCGATTGAACTAAGCTGAATTCTTGCCAGTTCTATCGTTAGGGCTTAGAATACGCCTACTGTATCCCTTGCAGAAGGGTAAGACACTCTACTTGCAAAAAACGAAGAGCCTGGGGTGTGATATTAACCTAAATCTAAAGTTGAGGCTACATTTCTAGTGTTTTGAGGAATGTACACATTCATTGCCATTATTTTCAGCTCCACTCTGACTTGGAGTGATAGTACTTGTAGGGTACCCTATTTAGCTCAAATAGATCTGTTCGCAAATAATTAGTATTGGACAGGAATGCTTGAAGCCATGTAACTAGCTGTAAGGAAATGACTATTATTATTATAATTGTCATCATTTACCCCTTGGAAATTTTTGTTGTTGTAGTTTTGTGGGATGTTGCTTCCATGATTTATTCAGTATGACGGTTAGCATTCTTGTACAATTGCCGTCAAGCTTTTTCTCCATGCGCATTGACATGGAGACCTATACCTCCTACCGCCTGCTTCAGGCTATGTAGCAAAGATTCGGCTTGGGTACGTGTATTTGCCAGAAGTGCTATGTCATCAGCTTAGTCTGCATCCGTAATAGTTTGTACAGGGTAACGTCTGCTTCTTGCCTTTTTCATTGTAAAGACATTTTCAGGGACGAACTCATAAGAGATGTACTCTTATGGACCCCCACACATGGCCGTGCAAAAGCAGGACGACCAGCACGAACATACATTCAGCAGCTATGTGAGGATACGGGATGTTGTCCTGAAGACCTACCAAGGGCGATGAACGATAGGGAGGAGTGGCGAGAGAGGGTCAGGGATATCCGTGCTACCAGCGCGACATGATGATGATGATGAAATCTACCGACGTTCGAAGCACGTAGTCTCGGCAGATTATAAACAGGTATGGGGCTAAAGTATCGTCTGATTGAATACTTGCGACAATGTTAACGAAGTCTGTGTCTCCATCCTGTGAGCGGACTTTTACTTTGGTGTTTTATATAGGATCATTATGGCCGAGACGGTTTTTTCGGGGAGACCATAGGCTAGAAGTATTTGCTCCATCTTCCCTCTGTGTATGGAGCCAAATGCCTTGGAGAAATCTACAAATAAGAGTGTCTCCTCAAGATTTTTTTTGCACGAGCCCCTTCTATAATTCATTGGATAATTTGAGATGAAGTGGATCAATTTCTTTAAAAACCATTTTGATCTTCCCAAGAATTTTCTCAAAAGCGGGTTCGATGCGGTTGAGTAGCAGAGCATTGTAAATCTCAGCCGCTATGGAAGTAAGGGTTATGTGGCAGTAATTCTTGACAATTCCGAGATCACCTTTCTTGCGGAAAGGGATGATACAGCTTTTTGTCTATCCGTCTATTGTGTTCTGATCATATACAGCGTTACAATATCAGAACAGTAGGTCGTCGAATGTCCGCGTTTTCCATACTTCTGATGATATTTCATCAAGACCGGCAGCTTTCCTATTTTTAATTTTTGTTCGTACTACGTCGAGATCATCTTGCGTAAACTGTCCTAGTTTGAGGTCTAGTTGATCATTAATGATTTTCGTGATAGGTTCATTCGTAACTTTAAAGGGTTCTCCAAGAAGATTCGTGAAATGATCTTTACACGAGTGTATTTGTTCTTATTTGGCAGCTTTTAGTTTAACTCTGGAGGTGCTCTTCCTTTTACTTACTTCATATACTGTCTGCCACGCTATTCGATATTGTCTGTCTTCTACAGAGTTTTTGATTTTATTGATCTGGTCTTGAATGTATTCTGTTTGTTCTTTTAGGCATGTGTTGGATAGTTTAGTTCGTGCCTTCACAAATTGAGATTTGTTGGATCCTTTTTTTTTTTTTACATAGGGACTCTGCTTTCACGTTGTTGTTTTTTCTTAACCGCTAAAGTTTCCCATAAAATTATATAATTGTGTTTGAATTATCAGAATTTGATAGAAATACTTGAAACCATACAACTGTGTGTAAATTATTGGTCTTTGATTAGAAAAAACAGCACAAAAATGTAAATAAAAATATACAATGTACACGATTCCTTAACTTCTTGGCAAAAAATAACCCTGGATGGATTGATGTGCCATTAAAATCAATAAAAAATAAAGTTTGCATCTATTGACGGAAGGTCAAGGAAGCAGAGCAAAAGGCTTGTATTATTTGGCTTATGATCGACTTAACTGGATGGAAATTTCACGAAAGCCTTCGGAAAAACGTACAAATAACATAAGATATTAAAATGCCAACAACGCAAATATGAACAGATGAAGTCACATTTTTTATTGTTTTTCCTTTAGGCATTCTCTTCTTCTTCTTCTTCTTCTTCTTCTTCTTCTTCTTCTTCTTCTTCTTCTATGATTTTATGCCTCCATTTTATTCCCTTTTTCTTCCCTCTCAAATTCATTTTTCTTCTTTATTTTTCCTTCGTTATAATCATTATTTTTCATTTCTTCTTTTAATTTTATGTTTTTCTTTAATCTTTTTTTCTTTTTATCATAAACTTCATTTAAAAATTTTTTTTTAATCTAACAATTCTCCCATTTTTATATTTTCTTCAATAATTTTTTTTTCTTTTCTTATCTCTTCTCTTCTCTCGCCAACATTTTCCTTTTCTTTTCACACAACAATTATTTGTTCTCTTTCTCTTCTTTTTCATCATCGTTCATCCTCTTTTTATTTAATGTTTTCTATAAATTGCCTTTCTTGATTTTATTACTATATCGCCCTTCTGCAAGATTGTTTGCCAAATGTCTTGTAATGCTTACAAGTTTCATTTCAATATAAATTACTTTAATATACTTTCTTGTTTTCTAAATGTTTGTTTGGATGAGGCTTTTCGTTCGCTCCAATGATTTCTTTACGACCTTTTTTCTCATTCAATGTTGCCACACACACACACACACACATACATACATATACGCACACACACACACACATCACATCACGCGCGTGTGGTATGTGTACGTGTGTGTGTGTGTGTGTGTGTGGTTGTGAGTGTGTATGTATTGATAGAATATAGTTTCTTTTTAACTCTCAACCCGAAAGATGTTATCGAAAAATGTAATAATGTGACTCATATATGAAAAGTACTTAATAACAAAAACAATCCAGCCTAAAAGAAATTTTCATTAATATACACATTTCATAACATTGATTGAAGTTAAAGAAATAAAAATTCATCCATTTTCTCGTTTCCTGTTTTATGAAATGCATTGATTCAGTTTGCAGATAGACGAATTCACAGAACAAAACTTTTGGGTTTAGCTCAGTTGTAAAAGACTGGACGAGAATTCAAAACATTGGTAACCATCGTTCGATACGAAGCACTTTAGCTACGAGGATCTTTGAATAAGTTTCCAGACTTTTTTCCTATGGGCACTTTTATTGATAGTACACACATGAAACCCTAGTCCCCTTCGAAGTAATCTCCTCTGGCTGCAATGCACTTGAAAGGCCCCATGGAAATCCTCTTGTGTGAGCGTGTCAATGACCTTCGTCACAGCCTCTTTCATTTCCTCAATTGTCTCATAACGACAGCCTGAGAACTTAGGGAATAAACAATAGTCACTGGGAGCATGGTTTGGACGATAGGGAAGCTGAGGAACTGTCTAAATGCCCGTCTTGGTCAAATAGTTTGTGACAGGGAGGGAGTTGTGGACTGATGCATTGTCTTGCTGGAAATGCCACTGACCGGATTTGAAGAGTGCTGGCCTCTTCCCAAGGAATCTCTTCCTGAACTCCCTAAAAACCTCAACATAGTAACCCTAACCCTAACCCTAACCCTTTGGCCAATCAACTCTCGTGTATTGACTTCCTTACTCCTCTCACACCTCTCATCATCCCCCACAGACTCCGTGCCTTCCTTGAATCTTTTGTGCCACTCAAAAACCGATGCTCGATTCATGCAAGATGGTCGAAAAGCTGTCTGAAGAATTCCATACGTTTCTGTGGCCTTTTTTCCAAGTTTTAAACACAATTTTATTGCATATCGTTCTTGTAAAGTGTCAGATTGCATTTTTGAAATTCACCAGCTGTGACAATCAGGCTTTAGTAGGGTGTATTTCAATTCCTGCTGTAGCTGTTCATTTGAACCTGAAATCATAAAAATTGGTCAGTCATCTCATAAGATATATAGCAATAACATACTGAATTTTAAATGCCTGTACAAAAAAGTCTGGAAACTTATTGAATTCACTACGTATTTACTTTTTTGTGTTGTTGTTTCTTAAGAATGTGAAGTTTTTGCACACTGTCTAATTTCTATTTTACTTATAGATTTAGGACTCTATTACAACTACTTACCATCCGAGACAAAGTGGAACTTGGAGTAATGGTAATAAAAAAGCTACTACATAATTTCCAGATCTCCAAACCTAAAGCTTCATCATTAGATGGTTTAGTGTCATAGTAAGGACACTCCTTGAGTTCTTTTTTGGTAGGGAGGTCTTATCATGCTGCAGATGATACTGTCAGTATATACTAAGTGACGTCAACAGAGCCCTACGGCAGTTTTCCCAATAATTTAGTAAAAGGTTGACAATGCCATCATGTCTGGTACTAGTGAGGATATCTTCGTAGGTTGTTTTGTTTTACGGCATATCAACCCTTTTCGGGTCATTTAACATCGAATTAAATCATTTTGATAAAAGTTTGTACGTTTGATTTGGTTTGGTTTTATGGCACATCAACCATTATAGGTTATTTAATGCAAATCCCTTTTTATTCATGTAAACAGTTCTGTTTCAAACAATTCAGTTTAGTGTAAGTAGAGTTTTTGTTTATACACAGTTAAATGTCAAAACAGTTCTATTTCCATTAATTCAATTTAGCATGAATACGCAGTTTAAATCAAAAACAGTTCTTTTTCAAACAAATAATTTTAGCATAAGTACACAATTTAGTTCTATTAAACCTTATCAAGTGCTGCCACTCCGGGCCAGAGTGGACCAGGGAGCGATGGCAATAAAGGAGTACTCCACATTTCCAAAGCACCAGGTTTACCGGAGCCTCACCATCAAATTGTTTAGTGTCATATCCAGGATACTATTTGGCGAAGTCTGACTCCTTTGCAGAGATCCAGTCAGTGTATTCTACAGCCTCAGCCAACTAGGCCATACAAGTGAGGATCGAACTCACTACTCTCGTAGAGGACAATAAAATTAGCTTAAGCTGACATTAAGTAATGAAAATGGAACGCCTACTTGAAATGAAATTATACGAATATATTACACACTGTTGCTTTTGTGACATGAGTGTTGTCTTTTGATCTCTTAAGGAATCAAAACTTGAGTTGCCATCTTTTTTTAATTGCTCATCCTATAAAGCTAGATTGTTTGAGATGACGTTTTGTTTTTACTTGTTCAAACCTTTTCAAGAGAAAACCATTTGAGGTATTGTTTCAATTCAGGTGTGATTAGAGAGAATAAAAAGTCTTAACGCCTTTTTGAGCAGTTCTTTTATTTTCAGGTCTCACATCGCAATTTCATACAGAACACTAATTATTTTTCTTTTGATGATCTAACGGCGTTCACTTCTACAACGTGTCTTTTTATAAACGGCTTTCTCACAGAAGAGAATATTCCAGCTCGGTTTAAAACAAAGAAAAACAAATAAACTTATAAAGACTTCACGTTGTTCAATGTTTTAAGACAGGGTTTTTGTATAGAACAGACACCACACACACACACACACACACATATATATATATATATATATCGTTCATGGCGTTCATTGTGGTAGGCATGATTTGGTTTAAGACAGGATTTTTGTATAGAACAGACACCACACACACACACACACACACACACACACACACACACACACACACACACACACACACACACACACGTATATATATCACTGTTGGTGTTCACCGTGTTAGTCATAATTTGGTTTGGTTTGCTTATTTGACTTTATGGCATATCAATCCTTGATGGTTATTTAATGCCAAATCATATATATATATATATAATGATTTTAAAGTGAATCGTTTATACGTAAAATTATCTTAAACGAGCAAGAGCTAATGTATTTGCATACAGCTTAGTGACTTCAAGTATTGCTATTTATTGTTTGCACAATGTTAAATGTTTTCAAGTATTGCTTTCTAATATCAAGCATTCAATTTAAGACTAATATTTGTAAGCACACAGTTAAATGGTTAAGCAGTTTTATTTGACCTATAGATGAGATTGTAACGGGTATTGTCACTCAGGGTCAGAGTGGACTTAGAAGTAATGAAAACAGAGGGGTATATCACGCTCCCCAAATCTTCAGAAGAGCCTCATCATCAGATGCAGTTTTGTGTCATACACAGGACACTCAAGGATGGGATCTCACCCTTCTGTAAAAAAGCAATCGGCATATTCTATAGCCTCAGCTAACTGGGCTGTGTGTGGTTGTTGAGGAGACCGGATTTAATAAGAGCAAAGTATAACATGAAAGAAAGGGACTTATTGTTCATGTGGAGTCCCAGGGTAAATTCACAAACGAAGTTAGGCTCGAAAACTCCCTTTAGGCTTTTTATTTTAGCGACAATAAGGTTTACTGTTTTAAATTTTTTGCTGTATATAATAAATCTTAGACCCCTATTGCTATCTATGAAGAATATTTTTGATAGTTGGTCCCTTATATTTATTAAAATGCATTTGACTGCAGTAAAATTGATTAATTTTTCCTTCTATTAGGATTATTGTAATATATATATATATATATATATATATATAATATATTGTAATATATATATATATATATATATATATATAATAATATTGTAATATATATATATATATATATATATATATATATATATAACCGGCTCATTTAGTACTAGTGGGTAGAGTGTTCGCCAATGGTCAGGGAGACCTGGGTTTAATCCCACGTCACGTCATACCAAAGACTTTTAAAATGGTACTTGATACCTCCTTGCTTAACACTCAGCAATATAAGGTAGAAACCAAGAGTAAAGTGGAACAATCCTGGGAAAGAAGTAGCGCCCTCCCCTACACCTCGGTGTAGTAGCTACTGAACAGGGAGCCTTCTTGTTGCCCTCGACCACTGTCGCCAACTTTACTTTTACTTGAATATATATATATATATATATATATATATGTGTGTGTGTGTGTGTATGTGTATGTGTGTATGCGCGCACATTGTATCGGATCAAACTGTCGTCTTCGTCACTTTTGCCTATTGTATTTTTGTGATTACAAATCACAAAATGTTTTGTCTTGAAGACTATGAATTTTAATTTGTTCACAGAATAAGAATATATAAATTTTTATGAATATTCTAATCTTTAATTAATTAACTAATTATTTTGTGCGAGTTTTGATATATATATATATATATATATATATAAATAAAAAAAAAATTTGTCAGCCCAAATACGACACTCTGATCCTCGTCGGAAATACTCCAGAGCAATATTTTATTTAAAAGCAAGACATATACTACACTTTGATACCAGAACAGATGGACGAATACATCATGTAATACATAGATCATCGTTATTTACTAAGCTGAACTTTCATAAATCGACAGACGGGTGAGACCCCATGACGTAATAATAGGATTGTGACATCATATCAAGTAAATTTAAATTCCAGTCGCGCTCTTTTCGTTTAAACAGTATCACTAATATCCTTCTACAAGGATTGCTTTGACATTAAATAACCTATGAAGGTTGTTGATATACCAATAAAACAAGCCAAACCAAAGCAATGTTACATATTTGACTTTTAACATGCAGTGTAAGTTAGTGGATTTCAAAAACAGGATGCATCTGTGTCCTAAGGTAAACAAAATCAGCGGAAATGCCACGTGAATCGCGTGTGCTGGATGCCGAAAGAAGAGAAACCACGAGGTGTGTGAACGTTTGAAAAATATATAACAACAGAGGTTTTCAACTCCGGAGCAGTGAGCAGTGGGCAGAGCAGAGCAGAGGAGGCACTAGACTTCCTGCCGTTCTGGGCCCTTGACTTGGAGCAGATGACCTTGGTTTGAGAGGTTGAGAAAAGTCGAAAATGCCGAAAGCGAGTATGATCCCAGAAGAAAATAAGAGAGCCTAACGGAGGCCTCAGTACTGAATTGACCTGTACCAGCCTCATGGAGACAAAACGAAGAAACGAAGACAATTAAATGTTTTAAGTCGGTCCTGTACCAACCTTGTGAAGGTAGAGCGAAAAACTAAAGCTCTTTGAAGATATCTATCTCGACCCTATGTAAATCTGAGCTGTTTTGACTCTCTCTCTCTCTCCTCTCTCTCTCCCCCCCTCTCTCTCTCTTTTCATACAACCATTTCGTGCCTTTGGTGATAAACAAAAAGAAATGGTATTTTTATATACAAGTATTATTGTCTTTCTGTCGGTATATAAAAAAAGACAGATGTGAGGCATTTAGAGAGAATCGAACCCAACACACATGAAACTCTAACCCCCTTCGAAGTAAACTCCTCCAGCTGCAATGCACTTGTTGTTCCGTTCCAACAACTTCTGGAAGGCCCCATGGAAGTCATCTTGTGTGAGCGTGTCAATGACCTTCGTCACAGCCTTTTTCAGCTCCTCAATTGTCTCTTGGTGTATTGACTTCCTTACTCCTCTCACACCTCTCATCATCCCTCACAGACCCCCTGCTTTCCTTGAATCTCTTATGACACTCAAAAACTGATGCTCAATTCATGCAAGATGGTCGAAAAGCAGTCTGAAGCATTCCATACGTTTCTGTGGCATTTTTTTCCAAGTTTAAAACACAATTTTATTGCATGTCGTTCTTCTAAAGTGTCAGATCGCATTTTTGAAATTCACCAACTGTGACAATCAGGCTTTAGTAGTGTGTATTCCAATTCCTGGTGTAGCTGTTTATTTGAACCTAAAATCATAAAAATTGGTCAGTCATCTCATAAGATATATAGCAATAACATACTGAATTTTCAATAGTCTACCACAGTTATAAAGGCCTGTACAAAAAAGTCTGGAAACTTATGGAATTTACGACGTATATATATATATATATATATATATATATATATATATATATATATATATATATATATATACATGAGAAAAATAAGTGGGAAAGTGCATAAACGAAGCACTGACAACAGATTCAGCTCTGATATTTCGTCCTGTATTTAAAAAAGTTCTTCTTTCAATAAAAGCAAACACATTTCTGTATTCGTTGTTAGTGTTTGGTTTATCCACTTTTCCACTTATTTTTCTCATCTTGTCAGATATACCAAAATCTACCCTTTCACTATATATATATATATATATATATATATATAGTAGTGAACATAAAGATCAGAACGATGTTAAGAAAAAGTTTAAATGTGAAATAAAATTTTATTTTAAAGTTTCATAGAACATTTTATCAAGGAAAAATAAGGATATAAAGGTAAATTATATGATTCCTAAATATAACTCAATAAAATGTTCTATGAAGCTTTAAAATAAAACGTTATTTTACATTTAGACTTTTTGTTAACATCGTTCTTATCTTTACGTTCGCTACTATATATATATATATATATATATATATATATATACGTGTGTGTGTGTGTGTGTGTATAAAGATAGTAGATATTTTTAATTGCTACATATTCATATTTGTGGTCATAAAATTTCAGTGCTGTAGAGTTTGGTAATAAATAATGCCTAATGATATCTAATTGGATTTGGTAGTTTTCCTCTAGAAATGATAAAATCCTGTTATCTTTTGCTGAGGAAAAACTTATTATAGAACGATTCGTTTTCTCTGTCTCTTTCTCTCTCTCTTTATATATACTTATATATATATATATTGAGAGAGAGAGAGAGAGAGAGAGAGAGAGAGAGAGAGAGAGAGAGAGTTGAAGAAAAGGAGTTGAGCGGCAAAATGATTGACTTGAATTAAATCAAAATGCTAAATAGATAAGAATATATGTAAAATATAAAAATCCAGATCAAAATAGACTGAAGTTAATGGATCTGAACAGTCTGAGCCACGGAATAACCCAGATCTGAAGATACTTTGATAAGCGAATCGACTGGCTGATACATAGAAACTAAAATAAGACAGACTAAGATCGATAGCTCTGAACAGAATAAGCCATATCCGAACACAGCTAGGTTGCTGGTTGGTTAGCGAGGGGAAAAAAAAATAAGCCAGGCGCGAAGAAAGATAGAAGCAGAATGATATAAAAAGAAAAGTGATAGACAGACTGATATGAACCTAAATATGAATTTTAAGAGATTAAAACTCTTTGAAGGGTTTTAAGAAGAAGTTAGGGCAATGTTGTTTTGGCCGAAGTATATATATATATATATATATATATGTGTGTGTGTGTGTGTGTGTGTGTGTGTGTATAATTATAGTAAAGTAGATTATACTCAGTAACTGTGTGACAAGATATTTCAAAAAATATGTTGATAAAATAAAGTGCAGGGAAAAATAAACTCATGCCTTTCTTCAAAGCTCTTTGTGTAACGTGAAAATTAACAGTCTCAGCCGGAATCCGAAATTTGGTTTACTGATTGCATTTTTGTTTCTTTTAATAGTTATGCTGGCTTCAACGAAACGAAAGAAGAAGAAAAGAAGCAGATAGATAGATAGATAGATAGAAGAGAAGTTACTAAGAGGTGAATAGATCGACAGTGTGATGGAAATAGGTGGGTAAAATAGAGATGATTGATAAGAAGAGAAAAACCCAGATAGATAGATAGATAGATAGATAGTAATGAGCTGACACACACACACACACACACACACACACACACACACATATATATATATGTATATATATATATATATATATATAAAACAGGGAGAGAGACACAATCACACATACATACATATATAAAAAAAGACAGACTGATTAATTGATACATACATAGTTATATACATATATTGATGCAAGTATTTATAGAAGGGATAGCCCAGACTTGAGGTAAAATAAGTGTGATTGATAAAAAAAAGTCCAGATTGATAGATAGATACTAACTTACAGACTCTCTCACATGCGCGCGCACACACACAGACATATTTATATAACTCATCAAGGAAAAAGCTAAAAACGGACAAACATACGTACAGATAGATTAATAGATATATAGACACAAACAAGAACAGTTTGAAATATATATGAAACAAATAAGATAGACATTAACTGACACAAGACAAACAGATTGAAAGGTTTTAAACAGAATTAGATAGATAGATAGATAGATAGATTCTAACAGAATATGAATATGAATATGAGCATGATATCCCACGCACACACACACACACACATACACACGTATATGTATTAACTTATTGTATGATGTAGATAGATGAATAACCGAAAAATACATTGAATGAATAAAATGTCGCAATCAACGGGATAATAATAATAATAATAATAATCAACAGGATAATAATAATAATAATAATAATAATAATAATAATAATAATAATAATAATAATAATAATAATAATAAATGTAATAGCAAGTAATTATCATTATTCTCCAATCAATGAACGCCGCAAGTTTTTTCTTTGCTTAAATAAGCTAAAGGGCCAACGCATGCGCACACTGCCTCTGATTCACATACATTATAACGCATATACATTAGGAGTAGAAAAATAAAACAAAACAAAAATAAAAGCAACAACAAAATATGCTCTCTTTATATTTATTAGTATCGGTGTATATGTACGGTTGGTGGGGAGAAGGTTAAGGATATTCTCCGTATTGACAGAAAGATATACAGCAAAAAAAAAAAAAAATACTTGTTGGTATTTCGATTTACAAACAATAGAGTGCAGTTGATTTTCATCATATTTCAATGTCTATTCCCATCATCGTTTCAACTAAAGAAATATTATCATGGAGGATCGAGATGAAACTCTAAATTAAATGAATTTTATCAAACTTAACAAGAATTGGAGAACAAGTGACAGTCGGACAAGAGAAACAGCATCGGTCTGTAAAAGACCCAGAATATGGATTATGAATTGATGAATTTAAAAAAAATCATGAACTGCTTCTCTGTGGAAATCCTTATAAAGTTAACAATTTTTGTCCGTATTAAAAATCCAATTTACTGAAACCCTTTAAATTTGTAAGGCCAATATCTTTGGCTCAAGGACACCACGTCAGATCATAATGATAATAATAATAATCCCGGCCAGAAGATTAGACCTCATAATAATCAACAAAAAAAAAAAGAGAATTTGTAAAATTGTCGACTTTGCTGTCCCGGCGGACCACAGAATAAATCTGAAGGAATGTGTAAAGAAAAATAAGTACCTCGACCTTGCTAGAGAATTGAAAAAGCTGTGGAACACGAAAGTGACGATTGTGCCAATTGTGATTTGTGCTTTAGGCACAATAACTAAAGGATTATTAAAAGGTCTGGGGGACTTGGAAGTTGGCGGACGGGTAGAGACTATCCAAATGACAGCATTGCTAAGAACGGGCAGAATCCTGAGACGAGTCCTGGAGACTTCAGAAGAATTGCTGTCACTCAAACTCCAGTGAAAAACAATCAGCTAACACTGATGTGAAAAACTCTAAAGGAGTAATTAATAACTATAATAATAGATAGGACAAAACAAAATATCAAGTGTAGGTTATGTGGTGATAGAGACGAAACGATCAATCACATAATAAGCGAATGTAGCAAATTAGCACAGAAATAATATGTTTGGGTTTCTTTGATTAATGGCATATCAACCTTTGTGGGTTATTTAATGCCAAATCCATCATTCGAGAACAGTAGTGATGCTATTTGACCCATAGCTTGGAGGGTAAGTGGGTTCATACCTTTCCCCAGGGTATTTGTCCGAAAGTGAACGTAATAGTAATCGCTTATTACGATTCCGCTGTCCATTGCTTTAACACTACGACGATACCCCTTCACACAAATAGAATAAAACTAGACATGACTGGGTGGGCAAAGTGATCCAGTGGGAATTGTGAAAGAAATTAAAGTTTGATCATATGAAAAAATGGTTTCGCACTACCCAGAATCTGTCCTGGAGAATATGACACACAAACTCCTCTGGGATTTTGAGATACAAACGGATCACCTAATCTTGGCCATACGACCAGACCTTATAATAATCAAAAAAAAAAAAAAAGAAAAAAAAAAGAGAACTGGCAGATTTGTGGACTTTGCTGTCCCGGTGGACCACAGAATAAAACTGAAATGAATTGAAAAGAAGGATAAGTACCTGGACCTTGCTTGGGAATTGAAAAAACTGTTGCTAGAGAATTGAAAAAACTGTAGAACATAACAGTGAATATAACACCAATTGTAATTGGTGCTCTTAGTATAATCACCAAAGGATTGGTACAGGGACAGGAGGACTTGGAAATACTGGAACGGTTGGAGACTATCCAAACTACACCATTATAGAGAACAGCCAGAATACTGAGAAGAGTCCTGGAGATTTGAGGAGACTTGCTGTCATTCAACTCTAGTGGAAAGACCATCAGCTAACGCTGATGTGAAAAACTCTCAAGGTGTTAAATGATAACAATAATGATATGCAAAAGAATCACCTAATCTCGGCCAGACGACATGACCCTGTGATCGTCAACGAAAAAATAAGAGAACTTGACGAATAGTGGACTTAGCCATTCCGGTTGACACAAGGTGAAAATAAAAGAGAGCGAAACGAGAGATAAGTACGTAAACCTTGTTAGAGAACTGAAAAAAGTATGGAACATCAATGTGACGGTGATAGGGTTTCTGGTCGGTGCGCTCGGAACAATTCCCAAAGGACTGGTGAAGGGACTGGAAGACTTGGAAATAAGAGGACGAGTGATGACCATCCAAATTACCTTCACTCTTTGGTCGGCAGGTTCTCTTTTGTTGATTATCTCTAGGTCTGGTCTTCTGGCCGAGATTAGGTGACCCGTTTGTATATTATTGCATTATTAAGATTGGCCAGAATATTGAGAAGAATTCTGGAGACTTGAAGGGACTTGCTGTCGTTGGAACTCTTGCGAGAAACCATCAACTAACGGTAGTTTGAAAAACTCTTACAGAGGTATAATAATAATAATAATAATAATAATAATAATAATAATAATAATAATAATAATAATAATAATAATAATAATAATAAAGAAAGAACTAGCAGAATTGTGGACTTTGCTGTCCCGGCAGACCACACACTAAAACTGAAAGAATGCAGAAAGAGGAATAAGTACCTCTACCATGCTAGGGAATTTAAAAACAAATTATGAAATATGAAAGTGACGATAATACCAATTGTAATTGGTGGTCTTGGTACAGTCACCAAAGGATTAGTAAAGGGACTGGAGGACTTGGAAATAACGGAACGGGTAGAGATTGTCCAAACTACAGCATTGTTCAGATCGGTCAGAATTCTGAGAAGAGTCCTGGAGACTTAAGGAGACTTGTTGTCACTCAAACTCCTGTAGAAAACCATTTCCTCTCAAAAGGAGTTGAATATAAAAATAGAAATCTTAATCTATCTACCTTTTATGGTTTT
>OY757915.1:9651666-9769166 GCA_963585895.1 Sepioteuthis lessoniana | reverse complement strand
TTTCGAGGCAAGCAGGGGTTTCTGACTTGGAGGACTGGCGGCGCAATACAAGCTTCCTAATTGTATTCTCTGTTTCTTTTTAGGTTTAGACCAACTTGAGTATAATTTAAGAGTCTGTATATATTTTCTTGGGTATCAGGCGGTGGGTTTTCGAACCTTGGGATAAGCTCAACTAAATAATCTAAACGCCCTCTTATTTAATCTTGTAACGGATTAAGTTATGTTTATTTATGAATACTGATCATATTGAAGTGCTCAAGGAGTAGAACACCGTGGTGGGATTTTATTTAAACTTTTTATTTATTCATTTATCCAGTGTGTATAAATCTACAATGAATTAGGCAGAATGTATCTCTGAACATAGAGGGAAGTGTTAAATAAACACGAAATAAGGTAGTAGAAGAATAACTGGCCCTTCTGTGAATGATGGGAAATTGGAACAAGTTGGTGTCGGGTGGGGTGGCGTTAGGGCTAGGTGTGGAAGGGTGAGTAGGAATGAAAAGAAACAATGCCCTAGTCAAACTAATAAGACGGGAAGACGCGGCAGTCATGGCGGGCAGGGAAAGAAGTGACATGGAAAATTTTTAGCAGGAGACTTTAGGATTTGGAGAGAAAAAATCTGCAGGAAGAGTGAAAGGAAGTGTGGCTGAGAGAGAGGGGGGGGGCTTAAAATAAAAGCGAAAGAAGTTCGTTGATGAGGGTTAAAGTGAGAAGAAAATAGACAGATAGATAGATAGATAGATAGAAAGAGAGATAAAGAAAGAGAGAGAGAGAGAGAGAGAGAGAGAGAGAGAGAGAGAGAGAGTGAGGTTCAAAATGCTAATGGGAGAATAAAAGGGATTAAGCTTAAAAAGAATGTGAAATAAACAGAGAAAATTTGAGAGAGAGAGAGAGAGAGAGAGACAGACAGACAGACAGACAGACAGATAAAGATAGATAGATAGATAGATAGAGAGAGAGAGACAGACAGACAGATAAAGATAGATAGATAGATAGATAGTGAGAGAGAGAGAGAGAGAGAGAGAGAGGAGCGATAGAGATAGACAGATATATATATATATATATATAGATAGATATAGATTGATAGAGAGAGAGAGAGCGAAAGGTAGAGAGAGGGGGGGCTGAGGTGGTTGAAGTATTGGTATCGCTGGAAAATTCCGAACTTTTTTTGTTTGCTTGTGGCCAGAACTAGCACCGCTCATGATCAGCATGTGCTGGTGTAATGAGGGTGGGTCACCTGAATCGATATGGCATTTTCAAAACTAAAAAAAAAAAAAAAAGTAAAAGATGTATTTAAGGCAGGGAGGACTTGACAGATATACGTAAATACAAGGAAGCAATACAAAACAACAAAAACCAAAATATTTTATTCCTTTATTTATCTCTTTTTATTTTTTAAGACAATGAGACAAAAGCCCTTACATTGATATTGACAGAGTTAAAAAAAAAAAAAGAAAACAAAACCAAAAACCCTAAAAACAAAACAACACAAAAAACAAAACAAAAACAAACACACAAAAATTGGTCGTCCAATCATGAAGAAGACCTGCTTCATAATGACAAAATTGATGGAATATAATATAAACACACATTACAAGAAGGATAACCGTTCGTGAGATATTGTTAAAAGCAGGTTTCAATAGCTTTCAATACGACTGGTTAGAGTTGTAGTTATATTAATATTAATAATTAATATTAATATTAATAATTAATATTAATATTAATAATTAATATTAATATTAATAATAGGAGTAGTAGTAGTAACGATGCTATCAGACTTTTCAAATTATTTATTCCTTGAAAATTTTTCATATCAAGTCTTCAGGACTCTTCTCAGTATTCTGGCCGTTCTCAACAATGTAGTAGTTTCGTGGGTTTCCACTAGTCCTCTTATTACCAAGTCCTCCAGTCCCTTTAATAATCCTTTGGTGACTGTACCAAAAGCACCAATCACCATTGATTTTCCATAATTTTTTTCAATTCCCTAGCAAGGTCAAGGCACTTATCCTTTTCACTTTCCTTCAGTTTTATTCTGTGGTCCGCCGGGACAACAAAGACTGCATTATTATTATTATTATTATTATTATTATTATTATACATTGGCCTAGTGGGTTGAGGGTTCGCCAATGGTCCAGGAGACCGGGGCTCAATCCCAGGTCGCGTCATACCAAAGACTTTAAAAATGGTACTTGATACCTCCTTGCTTAACACTCAGCAATATAAGGTATGTATCAAGGGTAAAGTGGACGAATCCAGGGAAAGGAGTAACGCTCTCCCCTACACATCGGTGGAATAGCTATTGAAAAGAGGGCCTTCTGGTCGCCCTCGACTAAAGGGAGACAACTTTATTTTTTATTATTATTATCATTATTATTATTTGAGAGTTTTTCACACTGGTGTTAGCAGATGGTTTTTCACTAGGGTCTAAGTGACAGCACGTCTCCTCAAATCTGCACGACTCTTCTTAGTATTCTGGTCGATCTCAATAATACAGAAGTTTGGATGGTGTCCTCTCATCCTCTTATTATCCAAGCACGCCAGTCCCTGTATTAATCTTTTGGTGACTGTACCGAGTGCGCCAGTTACAATCGGTATCACTGTCACTTTTATGTTGCATAGTTTTTGAGTTCTCTAGCAAGATCTAGGTACTTATCTCCTTTTTTCGCTTTTTTTTTTTTCAGTTTTACCCTGTGGTCTACCGGAATGACAAAGTCCACAATTTTTTTCTTGACTATCACAAGGTCTCGTCGTCTGGCCGAGATTAGGTGATCCTTTTGTATCTCAAAATCCCAAAGAATTTTGTGCATCTCATTTTCTAGGGTGTATTCCGGGTTGTACTGATACCACTTGATCGTATGGTCAAATTTAAACTTCTTGCACAATTACTGGTGGATCAGCTTCCCCACCCAGTCGTGTCAAGTCATATACTTTTTTGCGTTAATTTTACTGCATTCGCTTATTATGTGATTGATCGTTTCGTCTCTATCCCCGCATAACATACATCTGCTATTTTTTTTGCATCTTGTCTATACTTGCTTTGGCAAAGTCCGTATGGAGTTGTTTTGAGTTGCTATAAGAAGAAATTCAGTTTCTTTCTTAAGGTTTCCCTTTCTCGGCCATGTCCAAGATTTCTCGCGTGAGATTTCGCTTGTTCGTCGCTTGAAATGTCCATTCACTTATTTCTCTTCCCATTTTTGTTTTCAAGTGATTTTTGTTTTCTTAATGCTTGTGTTGTCTGCATTGTTTCTGGTGGCTGTAATCAGTTTTCCTCTGCACTTTTTATGCTACCTTCTCGTCTTTGTATCGTTGCATCAACGCTATCTAGAATGCTGGCGAGTCCCCTCCCTCCGTCTTTTCTTGAAACATTCAGTATTTCCTCGTATGTGGAAAATATTAACAGCAGAAATTACGGAGGAGATTTATGATTCGCTAATAAGCCGCAGACTGTTTCCCGAGGAAGAGAAAGGATGCCGAAAGGGGACAAGTGATTGATCAACACATCCTCAAGGAGAGCAAAACCAGACGGAAAAGTGGAGCTATGCTGTGGATAGACTAAAAAAGGCATATGATATGGTCCAGCAAAGCTGGATAATAGATTGCTCAAATAGCAGAATTTCGATTGTAGTATGATTATCTGTCAAGTTACAAGTACCTTTGATTGACAAGACTTAACCTCTTTTCCATCTCTTTTTCTTTTTCTTTTTCTTCTTTAGATGTCTAATGTTTATCTCTGGTGGTCGAGTGATAAGAAGTTTCCCTCAATATACACCTCTCAGTAATCTTACCGACCTCCAGACTCTGTAGTCTGGAGAGTTTCAATTCCCACTTGAATTTATGAATTGCGTCTTCACTTGGAAGTAACCCAGTGGTTAACGTTGTGAACCAAGTGACAAAAACTACCATTAAATCTTTATTATTATTATTTACTCATTAGAGTTTTCGCATCAGCGTAAGCTGATGGTATTTCACTGGAGATTGAGTGACAGCAAGTCTCCTCAAGTCTCCAGGACTCTTCTCAGTAATCTGGCAGTTTTCAATAATGCTGTTGTTTGGATGGTCTTCACTCGGTCGCCAACTTCCAAATCTTCCAGGCCCTTTAATAAACCTTTAGTTATCGTGCGAAAGGCACCAGTCACAATTGATATAATTGTCACCTTCATGTTCCATAGTTTTTTCAATTCTCTAGCAAGGTCGAAGTACTTATCTCTCTTTTCACATTCTTTTAGTTTTATTCTGTGGTCCGCCGGGACAGCAAAGTCGACAATTTTGCAGATTCTCTTTTTTTTGTTGATTTTCTGGTCTTCGGGCTGAGATTAGGTGATCCGTTTGTATATCAAAGTCCCATAGGAGTTTGTGTGTATCATTTTCTAGGACAGGTTCTGGGTTGTGCATATAGCATTTGTTGGCATGGTCACCACATAGTCTCATAAGAGCTTTTCATATCAGCGTTAGCCGATGGTTTTTCACTGGAGTCTGAGTGACAGCAAGTCTCCTAACGTCTCCAGGACTCTTCTCAGTATTCTGGCCGTTCTCAATAATGCTGTCGTTTGGATGGTCTCCACCCGTCCGCCAACTTCCAAGTCCTCCAGTTCCTTTAGTAATCCTTTAGTTACTGTTCCAAACGCACCAATTACAATTGGTATAATTGTCACCTGCATGTTCCACAGTTTTTTCCATTCCCTGGCAAGGTCGAGGTACTTATCCTTCTTTTCACATTCTTTCAGTTTTATTCTGTGGTCAGCCTTGACAGCAAAGTCGACAATTTTGCAATTTCTCTTCTTTTTGTTGATTATTATTAGGTCTGGTCTTCAGGCCGAGATTAGGTGATCCTAATTAGGTGTATGTCAAAGTTCCTTAAGAGTTTATGTGTGTCATTTTCTTGGACAAGTGCTGGGTTGAGCATATGCCATTTGTTGGTGTGGTCGAATTTAAATTTTTTGCACATCTCCCAGTCGATCACTTTGCCGACCCAATCATGTCAAGTCTTATATTCTTTCTGTGCTAATCTGCTGCATTCACTTATTATGTGATTATTGGTTTCATCTCTGTCACCACATAGCCTACATTTGGTATTTTGTTGAGTATTACCTATTATCGCTTTGATATGATTGGTTCTTACGGCGTTGTTTTGCGCTGCTATTAGGAGAGATTCTGTTTCTCTCTTAAAGTTTCCTTTTCTTTGCCATGTCCAGTTTTTCACGTCAGCGTTTGCTGATGGTCTTTCACAGGAGCTTGGGTGACAGCAAGTTACTTCAAGTCTCCTGGACTCTTCACAGTATTCTGGCCGATCTCAATAATGCTGTAGTTTGGACAGTCTCCATCCGCCCTGTTATTTCCATATCCTCCAGACCTTTTGCAAATCCTTTGGTGACTCTACTAAGATAACCAATTACAATTGGTATAACAATCACTTTCATGTTCCATATTTTTTTCATTTCCCTACCAAAGTCCAGGTACTTATTCTTCTTTTTGCTTTCTTTCAACTCTACTCTGTGGTCCACCGGGACAGCAAAGTCCAAAAATCTACAAGTTCTCTCTTTTTTGTTGATTATTATTAGGTCTGGTCTTCTGGCCGAGATTAGGTGATCCGTTTGTATCTCAAAATCCCAGAGGACTTTGTGTCATATTCTCCAGGACAGATTCTGGGTAGCGCATTCACAATTTTTCGTATGGTCATCATCATCATCATCATCATATAGCACCACCAGCACGGATCTCCCTGACCCTATCCAGCCACCCGTTTCCATCATCCATCGCTCCCGGTAGGTCTTCAAGGCTATATCCTGTATCGGCACAGAGCTGGTCGTCCTGCTTTTGATCGTCCATGTAAAGGGGTCCATAGGAGTATGTCACTTATAAGTTCGTCCTTACTTCTCCAGAAGTGTCCTGCATGTCTGTGTCGTCTAACTTGGATAGTTTTGAAGATGAATGGTAAGTGGCCGTACAGCTGCTGCTTTGTGGGGTGTTGCCTCCAGGACCTGTTCAAAATTGCTTGCAGCATTCTTGTGTAGTTGCCGTTAAGCTTTTTCTCCATCCGTTTAGACAGCGTCCATGTATTGCATCCATGTAGCAGTATCAGCACCACCGCTGCTTGGAAAAGACTGCGTTTTATTTTATCGGTCAGATCTGACTTCCATATGACTGATAGCCTATCGATAGCTGTCCATACCTTTACTAGTCGCGTTGATGAGACACAGCTTCCTGGGTAGGTGAACATGTCCCCTAATTTCAGAGAACTACCATTTACTGTGGAGACGTCGCCTCTTTGTTTAAAGCACATATATTTCATCTTGTCTGCATTGACATGGAGGCCGATCCCAGCAGCTTCTCGTTCCAAACAATGTAGCAGGTTTTCGGCTTGGGCGGATGTTTTTGCTCGAAACGCTATGTCATCGGCGTAGTCTGCGTCCATAATTGTTTGTGCAGGGTATCTTCTGCTTCTTTCCTTTGTCAGCTGGAAACTATTGTCTTTCATTTTATCAATAGACGTTCTAAGCACGTGGTCTAGAAGATGATACAGGGGTATGGGGCTAATGTGTCTCCTTGCAGTACACCTGCTTCGACGTTGAAGTAGTCTGTGTCTCCATCCGGTGAGCGGACTTTTACTTTAGTGTTTTTATATAGCATCATTATGGCAGCGACGGT
This sequence comes from Sepioteuthis lessoniana, assembly GCA_963585895.1. Lineage (NCBI taxonomy): Eukaryota > Metazoa > Mollusca > Cephalopoda > Myopsida > Loliginidae > Sepioteuthis > Sepioteuthis lessoniana. The sequence goes on along the minus strand of OY757915.1, from coordinate 9,762,521 downwards.
TTCTTTGTGTAGGCCGTAAGCGAGTAGTATTTGCTCCATCTTCTCTCTGTGTAGGAAGTCAAAGGCATTGGAGGAGTCGACAAATAATATTGTTGCCTCTAATTTTTTCACGTACACCTTCAAGAATTCTGTTTGGGTGTCCTCGTGGTGTAATGGTTAAAGCGATGAACTGCGGAATCGTAGTACGCGAGTTCGTACTCCAGTCGCGCTATTACGTTCACTTTCGGGCAAATACCCTTGGGAAAGGTATGAACCCCCTTATTCTCCCTCCAGCTATGGGTAAATAGTAGGACGGACTAGGTTCTTCAGCCTTGGTTAGGCAACTAGTCTAGGAGAAGGAAAACTCTGAATTCAAAACCTGTTAAACTCCGCTTAAAAATTGACCTTGTGTCATATCCTGCCCGAGCGGAGGGGTTGGTAAATAGTACCTTCAAGAATTCTTCGGATAATCAAAATTTGTGATGTCGAGGATCGATTTCTCTGAAAGCCATTTTGGTTCTTCCAAAGTATGTTCTCAATTTTGGGTTCTTTGCAGTTGCGTAGTAGAGCATTGTAGATCTTGGCCACAATGGATGTAACGGTTATACATCGGTAGTTCTTGGCTAATCCGAGGTCGACCTTCTTAGGGAAGGAGAGGATGCATCCCTTTGTCCATCTATCTATTGTCTTTTAATTATATAAGGCATTACAATATTGCAGCAGTTATGTCATCGAATTGTCTGGTCTTCCATACTTCTGGTGGTATTTCATCAAACCCTGCAGTTTTTCTATTTTTAATTTCTCTTAATGAGTCGAGTTCTTCTTGCGTAAACTGTCCTAGTTTGATGTCCAATTGTTTACTAATACTTCTCGTCATTGGTTCATGTATAACTTTCGGAGGGTTTCCGGGTAAATTCTTGAAATGTTGTTTCCATAGTTGTATTCGTTCTTCTTGGCTGGCGTGTTTTCAGTTTAGCTTTCACAGTGCTATTCCGTCAGCTAACTTCGTTTACTGTTTGCCATGCTATCCTGGATTGTCTGTCTTCAACCGAGTCTCTAATCTTATTGATCTGATTTTGTATGCATTCTGTTCTTTTAGGTATACGTTAGCTAATTCATTTTGTGCCTTTTTAAGTTTTTGGGCGTTGATATTAGTTGGGTTCCACCTCTTGCATTTGGAAGCGGTTTTCATGTCTGCACGCTTTTTTCTATCTGCTAATGTTTTCCATGAGACTTTAGGTTTAGCTCTTTGTTTGGTTGGTATGCATTCTGCTGCTGCTTCTTGGTGGACATTGACGAAATTCTCATATTCGTCATTCGGAGTAGGTGTTTCTGACTTCTCCTGTAGTGCATCGACTTTGTATGGTAAAACTACAATTCATTGCACAATTACCAGTGGATCACCTTGCCTACATGTCTAGTCTGTTGTTATTTCTGTGCTAATTTGCCGCATTCGCTTATTATATGACTGATCGTTTCGTCTCTCTCACCACGTCACGTACATCTGATGCTTTGTTGCGTCTTATCTATTCTAACTTTGATATAGTTAGTTCTTATGGCGTTGTTTTGAGGTACTTTTAAAAGAGATTCAGTTTATCATTTCAGGTTTCTCTTTCTTAGTCAGGTCCACATTTTCTCGTGTGAGATGTCACTTGTTAGTCTTTTTAAAAGTCCATAGAGTTGTTTTTCTTCCCACTTTGGTTTTCTGGTTATTTCTGTTCTGCTGATCCTCTTGTCGTCAGTATTCTTTCTCTTGGCTGTGATGAGTCTTCTTCTGCGCTTTGGTATGTAGTCTTTGAGTCGTTGTATCGTGCTGGCAATTCTTTTTCCTCCCTCTTTTCTTGACACTGTGACAATATACCCGCTGGCCGGGGCCCACTATCTCAACCTCCTAAACGAGCTCATGGCCATCCGATCGTCTAGTGGTTTCTCTCATCTCTAATCAGGGGCATTTCACATTACTTTACTAGCACACAAGACACAACATACATAACCGAGAGGCTGGAAGAAAAGAAGAACAAACAATCAAGGAGTTGGGTTAGCCCCAAACGCAAGAAGGAAGAAGTTTGTAACAATTTCGTGTGGTTTTCTGCGCATCTGGCTATAACGAGCGTGTATCCGAGCGAAATTCCTACCCAGCCACTAGGAACACTGACATCCTCTCACGTTACCCAACCCGATCTATGGGTTCACAGGTCCTTGCTCCTCTGTTAGTGGTCGCTTTTTCTGACCGTCGTTTTCCCCCGTCTTCTGTTGACTGCTCCCTTCTGTTAACTGCCCTGAGACCTAGCCTTCCCTCGTCTTCTTCCGGTCTCGCAGGAAATATCGCGCCAAGCCCATGGCGTGGGTTTCGCGCCAAAACGAACAAGGGGGTCCTCTGACTGGCACTGACCCACACCCAAAGAAATGAATGCCACCTATCGTTTTAGAACACTTATAGTCTGTCATCGTCATCTCCGGGAGGCATGGCCTTATGCATGGTCATTGACTTTCTTGTTCTTTGGTCCATTGATTTAAGTTCTTCTCTGGTCCACTCGAATGGCCTCGAGTTTTTTACGAGGGGGACAGTCCACATATTTATCCCTTTGGCATGGTTCCTGCTATGTAGTTTTATCTCGATTAGTTTTCTGGTTATTCTGAGATACTCTTTCTAAGTTTTTCTTTCATTTCCACTTGTTTGATCGTGTCAGCTTTCAAAATTCCCAAGAATTTGATGGTTTCCTTTTCTCCGAGCGTTCTGATTATTACTCGATTTGGTAATTCGCTTCCTTCCGTCATGTCTCATTTGCGGCTTTTCATTACTTGCTTAGCGCATTTTTCTATGCCAAATTTCATCCCTATATCTTGACTGTATATTCTCACAGTTTGTATAAGGGTTTCCAATTTTTTTCATTTTTGGCAAAGAGTTTAGTGTCGTCCATATACATCAAGTGGTTGTTCGTTTTCTATGATGTACTGAGTTTGTATCCGTTTTGCATTTCTTGTTTGTTTGTTTGTTTGTTTGTTATTTATGGCATATAAACCATCTCAAATTTTTAATACCAAATCTATCCTTTTTAGAAGGACAGCAGTAGTACTATTCAACCCATAGATAGGAGGATAAGGGGGGGGTCTTACTTTTCCCAAGGGTATTTGTCCGAAAGTGAACGTAATAGCGCGACTGGAGTTCGAACTCCCGTACAACGATTCCGTAGTCCAGTGCTTTAACCATTATACCTTGGGGACACCACCTCATAAGGATGTAATTGAAAGGCATCATCGCAATTAATATGCATCAATGGATATTTACCTATGGTAAACCTTTTCCTCCTGCTGTGAATTCCTCTTTCCAGGTTTCCATGGTCTTCTCTATAAACCGTACGATTTGGTCAGGTATTTATACATTTTGAGACAGTGTAGTATCCAGCTTTATTGGACCATATCGTAAGCCTTTTTATAGTCAACACAAGCCATAGCTAGATTTTTCCATCTTGTTTTACATGTGTTGATCTATATATAGTAGTTCTGCTGGTGCCTCTGGTTCTCTTGCGGCATCCTTTCTGTTAGTCGGGGAAGATTCTGCAGCTTATCAATGAGTAGTAGATCCCCTTCGTAATTTGTGCCGTTGGTATTTTCCATATCATCGGTAGGCACGTTTTGGGTCAATAGAAAGAGTATAAGAGTAGATACAACTGTGTGAGCAAGGTGATCCACTGGGAATTGTGCAAGAAGTTTAAATTTGACCATACGAACAAATGATATATGCACAACCTAGCATCTGTCCTAGAAAATGAGCCGCACAAACTCCTCTAGAATTTTGATGTACAAACGGATCACCTAATCTCGACCATACGACCAGACCTTGTAATAATCAACAAAAAAGAGAGAACTTGCAAAATTTTGGACTTTGCTGTCCCAGTTGACCACATAGTAAAATTGAAAGAAAATGAAAAGAAGGATAAGTACCTGGACCTTGCTAGAGAATTGAAAAAAAAACCGTGGAACATGAAAGTGACGATTAATTGGTGCTTTTGGTAGAGTCAATGAAGGATTGATAATGGGACTGGAGGATATGGAAATAAAAGGACGAGTGGAGACTATACAAACTACAGCAATATTGAGATCGGCCAGAATACTGAGAAGAGTCTTGGAGACATGAGGAGACTTATTGTCTCTCAGACTCTTGTGAATGATCATCATCTAACGCTGGTGGGGAAAATTCTCATGGACTAAATAATAATAATCCTATTTACCAACCCCTCCGCTCGGGCTGGATATGACACAAGGTCAATTTTTAAGCGGAGTTTAACAGGTTTGAATTCAGAGTTTTCCTTCTCCTAGACGAGTTGCCTCACCAAGAACCCAGTCCAACTATTTACCCATAGCTGGAGCGAGAATAATTGGATTCATACCTTTCACAAGGGTATTACTGCTATGTGAAATGCAATCATTCCCGTCCAGGATTTGAACTCAGTCGCCTTGTCCATTTCCTACGACGATAGCCATTACACCACGGGCACCTCCGATAATAATAATGATAATTACTGTTATTATACCTTGCAAGTTTTTCACACAAGAATTAACTGACGGTCTTTCAGTGAATTTTGAATGACAGCAAGTCTCCTTGAGTCTCCAGGACTCTTAGTATTGTTGTCGATCTCAACACTGCTGTAGTCTGGAGGGTCTTCGCTCGTCTCCGATTTCCAATTCTTCCAGCTTCCCTTACCAATTCTTTAGGGATCATTCCAAGTGCACCAATTACAATTGGTATCACCATTACCTTCATGTTCCATAGCTTTTTCGATTTCCAGCAAAGTTTGAGTACTTTTCATTTTCTGAGCGGCAAAGTTCACCATTTGATTGGTTCTCTTTTTTTTGTTAACAAGTACAATGTCCAGTCTTGTAATCGGGATTTGCATATCAAAATCCCAGAGAATTATTATCACTATTTCACTTTTCTGTAATTACGTACGCGGACTACATTGATGACATTGCGCCTCTGGCAAATACACCCGCTCAAGCCGAAACCCTGCTACATAGTTTGGAATGAGTAGCCTCTGTCATAGGCCTCCATGTCAACGTAAGCAAGACGGAATACATGCGCTTAAATCAAAGAGGGGGCATCTCCAGACGAAATGATAGTTCTCAGAAATTAGTGGACAACCAGTGTCTCATCAAACGAGACAGACATCAACGCGAGTAGCAAAGGCAGGGACAGCTATCGATAGGCAATCGGTCACATGGAGGTCAGACCAGACCGATAAAATAAACACAGTTTTTTGCAAGCTATGGTTTTGTCGATACTGCTATATGGATGCACTATATGGAAGCTGACTAAACGGATGGAGAAAAGGCCTGACGGCAACTACACAAGAATGCTGCGAGCAATATTGAACAAGTGCTGGAGGCAGCACCCCACAAAGCAGCAGCTGTACGGTCACTTACCACTCATCTCCAAAACTATCCAAGTTAGACGAACCATACATTCGGGACACTGCTGGAGAACTAGGGACGAACTCATAAGCGACAAACTCCTGTGGACCCTTTTACATGGACGATCAAAAGCAGGACGCCCAGCAAGAACCTATATATCTGTGCCGATATAGGATATAGCCTTGAAGACCTACCGGGGCGATGGACGATAGAGACGAGTGGCGGGAGAGGGTCAGAGAGATCCGAGCTGGCGGCGTGACATGATTTTACTTCTCGTGAGTTTTGCACACCAGCCTAAGCTAGAGGACATTCACTGGAATCTGAGCTACAGCAAGTCTCCTCAGTTCTCCAGAACTCTTCTTCGTAATGTGGCCGATCTTAGTAATGTCGTAGTCTGAATGGTTTCGATTCTTCCACGGATCTCTTGTCCTTCCAGTCCTTTCTACAGACTCCTGGGGACGGTTCCGAGTGCACCAATTATAATCTATATTACTTGGACATTACTTGTTTCACTGCTTTTTCTGTTCTCTGGCAAGGTCCTTATATTTATCTATCTTTTCGTTTTCTTTTCTATGGTCAGCTGGAACGTCAAAATTCACAAGACGCTAAATTTTCTTCTTTTTTTTTTTTTTTGTTATTTAGGGGATCTTTTGTCCGGACATTGGCCTAGGGGTTAGAGTGTTCGCCAATCGCCCGGGAGACCTGGGTTCAATTCCAGGTCGAGTCATACCAAAGACTCAAAAAATGGTACTTGATGCCTCCTTGCTTAACACTCAGCATTATAAGGTGCGGATCAAGGGTAAAGTAGAGCAATCCAGGAAAGGAGTAGCGCCCTCCCCTACACCTTGGTGTAGTAGCTATCGAAAAGGGAGCCTTCGGGTTACCCTCGACTAAAGGGAGACAACTTTTTGTATCTTAAAACCCCAAAGAATATTATGGGTCTCATTCTCTAGAACTGATTGTTTTGTATTTATACCATTGGGTCATATAATTAAATTTGAATCTCTTGCTCAATTCCTTGTGGATCACCTTTCCTACCCATTCATGTTTAGTCTTCTACTCCTTTTGTGCTAATTTGCGCCATCCGTTGATTATTTGACTAAAATTTTCTTCTTTTTCTCCACATAATCTACATTTATTATTTAGTGCGTATAATCAATTTTCGCTTTAATCTAATTGATCCTTATAGCGATATTATTATTATTATTATTAGTTGTAGTAGTAGTAGTATATGAATTTTCTCGCAGCATCTAACTGGTAGCTTTCAATGCGGATGAAATTACAATTTTCTTCAATATTGCAGAAACAATTTTAGTGATGGCTACGATTCTTCCACAGAGTTCAAGTTCTTTTAATCTTTTTGCAAATTTTTTAAAACTATTCCAAGTACTCTAATAATGATAGGTGTCACTGTTACCTTCATGTTATTCATTTCTAATCGGCTATGGCGCAAGTTCAGGATATCCTCTCAGTTTTTCCCTTCCAATTTTACTCTGTGATCTGGAACGTCAACATCGACAGTCTGAAAGATTTTCCTTTTTCTTGTGTGTCCTATGATCTTCCTTTTTCTTGTGTGTCCTATGATTTTCTTTTTTCTTGTATGTCCTATGATTTTCCTTTTTCTTGTGTGTCCAATGATTTTCTTTTTTCTTGTGTGTCCAATGATTTTCCTTTTTTTTGTGTGTCCAATGATTTGGTTTCCCGGTGTGGAGTAAATAACCGGTTCCAGATTTCCCAAAAATTGAACTTTTTCCATTATCGATCTTTACTTTCTTGGTTTGGTCACTTAAGCTACCAAATTTCCAGATAACGATGTTTTTATTCTTGAGAAATGCTTCTAGTTTTTACATCTTTAATTTGTTTTCATAGTCAGATTCTAGTTATTGGCACAGTTCTCATCAGATTACCTATCTCACCCAGTCATGTTTGTTTTGGTTTTTTCTATGCTCTCTTTCTACCTTCACTCTCATCTCTTATAAAATCATTTTGTTCAACCATTGATAAGGCTCTTGTTGGTGGTGTAAAACATTTCACAAATATATAGAAGTGTTATTCTGCTTAATTGAATGTAGGGCTTTCACAGTTTTTTACTAATCAGAGTGTAATATATGTGCCGTATTTCAGACTGACGAGAATTGAGCTGAGACTAAATTATGATAATAAACAAGACGGAATTGAGAAAAACATGGTGAGGTGAAGGGGTGTCAAAGAGAAGGTGAAAAGGAAAAGGTCGGAGGTTAAAATGAAGATAAAAATGTAAAAAAAAATGGATATATATTTAGAGAAAGAGCGAAAAAGAGAAAGAAAGTTCAGAGAGAGAGAGAGAGAGAGAGAGAGAGAGAGAGGGGGGATCATGACCAAAGAAAGGCATAAAGGTAGATACTTATTTGTTGATTATCATGTGAATGGAAGTTAGGCAAAAATGGAATGACGTAAAAATTGTGATAGCTTAAATTCTTTAATGAGATACCAAGAAAAAGATGAAAAAAGAACGTGGAAACTATGAGTAGAGTTTTCTTTCTTTTTCAGCATTGGAAACTAATCCCTAATTGTATAACATTTAGATAGAAACGTGAATGAGAATCGAAGCTTAGAAGTGAGGAAGATAAAAATAATCTAGAAACAGAGATATAAAATAATAGAAATTATGAGTTGGATATGAAATCGTCATCATAATCATGTCATGCCGCCAGCACGGATATCCCTGACCCTCTCTCGCTACTTCTCCCTATCGTTCATCGCCTCTGGCAGGTCTTCAGGGCTACATCCCGTATCCTCACATAGCTGCTGAATGAATGTTCATGCTGGTTGTCCTGATTTTGCCCGGCCATATGTGGGGGTCCATTGGAGTACATCACTTATAAGCCCGTCCCTGCTTCTCCAGCAGTGTTCTGCATGTCTGGTTCGTCTAACTTGGATAGTTTTCGAGATGGGAGGCAGGTGGCCGTATAGTTGGTGTCTTGTGGGGTGTTTGTAAATATTTGAATATTTTTAAAATCTCACTTTTAAGTGGCTTATTATCAATTGTTTGTACAATTATATAATAATAATGGTAGCATTGATTTTAATGGCATCTTAACTCGTCCAAATATATGTCGTAATGAAATATCCCACACACCCTCCCAACCCTGTGGAGTGACTATATATACAGTGAGTACTGCATTATACCTGTTCTTGCTTCGGGGATTAGTAGCGTGCCTCACTATTCCTTGTCCGTCTTATTGTATCTGTCGTGCAATAAAACCCTTTCTTTATACTACGTGTTGACATCCTTTCCATTCAACTACTACTTTGTCGGATTGTATCCCTTTTAAGGACACGACAATATATTTCATATCTATAGGTTATCATCATCATGTCATGCCGCCAGCACGGATATCCCTGACCCTCTCTCGCAACTTCTCCCTATCGTTCATCACCTCTAGCAAGTCCTCAGGGCTACAGCCCGTATCCTCACAGAGCTGCTGTATGTAGGTTCCAGCTGGTCTTCCTGCTTTTGCTCGGCCATATGAGGGAGTCCATTGGAGAAGATCACTTATGAGCTCGTCTTTGCTTCTCCAGCTGTGACCTGCATGTCTGGTTCGTTTAACCTTGATAGTTTTCGTGGTGGGAAGTAGGTGGCGTACAGCAGGTGCTTTGTGGAGTGTTGCCTCCAGGACTTGTTCAATATTGCTCGCAGCATTCTTGCGTAGTCGCCGTCAAGCTTTTTCTCCATACGTTTAGTCAGTGTTCATGTAGTGCATCCATATAGCAGTATCGACACGACCGCTGCTTGGAAGAAATTGCATTTTATTTTATCGGTCAGGTCTGACTTCCATATGACCGATAGTCTATCGCTGGCAATCCATGCCTTTATTAATTGCGTGTCGATATCTTTTTCGGTTGATGAGACACTGAATAGAAATTATTAGTGTGATATTCCATGCAGTTATCATCATCATCAACATCATCATGAATCTATGCTTATTTTTCTCACTAGTTTCATTTTTCTCTGAAATCTGACAACAAGTCTCCTGCGGTCTCCAGGAGTCTTCAAAATATTCTTGATGATCTTAACAATGCTTTTATCTGGATGGTCTTGATTCTTCCACTGATCTCCAATTCCCCTTTCCTCATTTCTAGACCATTTCAAGAGCACCAAATATCATTGATATCATCGTCACCCTCACTTTTCACAGCTTTTTTTTTAACTATCAAGTATGGTGTCAGACGATATTTTCGATTTGATTAATTTTTTATTATAAAAACATCCAGAGTAGCTTAATCCACTACATTACAAATCCTTTTCTTTTTTTGATTAGAGCTTTGTTTTGTATTCAGCCAGAATTTGTTGATCCGTCTGGATCTCAAAATCCCAGAGAATTTTATACGTCTCATTTTCTAGGACAGATTCTGATTTGTGCATACTATCTGTCAGTATGAAATCTGGCATAATTCTCAGTGGATCACCGTTCCCACCCAGTCATGTCTAGTCTTGTATTCATTTTGTGTCAGTTTGCCGTATTCTGTAATAAGTGATTAAACCTTTCATCTCAGTCTCCACATAACCTACAATTGCTATTCTGTTGTCTACAATCAATTTTTATACTTGTCTTTAATTGGAATCATTTTGAGATGAGGCTTCTTAATCTGAGAATTATTTTTTTTATTTATTGCGGACTTTTTGTCCTCATCTTGGTAGTTTTTGTGTTGCTTCTTCTTTCACTACGTTTCGGCCAAATTTCACCTCTGACCTTCTTTAATAATCAATTTTTACTTTGATGAAATTAATTTTTAAATCCTTTTTTAATCAAAAGAGATTCAACTTATCATGTTCCCTTTATTTGTCATTATCAATTTTCTCATGAGAAAGTTTCTTAGTTTGTCACTTGAAGTATCCATACTATTGATTTACATTCCATCTTTGTTTTGTAGATTTTAAAATTTTTGTTTTCTTGTCTGTCCTTAAGTTAATTTTCTTGATATTTTTGTTATTGGCTGCTGTAATCATTTTTCTTTGCTCTTTTTTCGCTCTTTCTTAACTCATTCTTTGCTCTTTCGTTGTTCTTTTTCGCTTTTTTTCACTATTTTTTCACTCTTTCTTTGCTCTTTTCTCTTTTTTCGCTCTTTCTTTCCTCTTTCTTTTCTCTTTTTTCACTCTTTCTTTCCTCTTTCTTTTCTCTTTTTTCGTTTTCTTTGCTCTTTTTTCACTCTTTTTTGTACATTTTTCGAGTGTTTGAATTGTTGTATCTATGCAATCCTCAATGCTGTCCTCTTCCTTCTTTTCTTGTCATGTAGAGTCAATGTCAACTTTCAGATAGAAGGCCACAACCAAGTTCCCCCTTTTTCCATTTTTAGAAGAGTCCAGAATATCTTATAGACATTTATTTCTGCCTTATAATTTGGTTTCGAAAAGTTTTCTTGTTTTTTCTAAGCTACTCCTTTCTTACTTTTTCTTTCATCGCTGTGTCTGTTCTAATTGTGTCTAATTCTTCCAAGATATTTGTGGTTTTATTTCTCTCCAAATATTCTGATGCCTTTCTAATTGTCCTATTCTTTCCGCTTTTTTCTCTTTTCCTTTTTTCATTAAAAAATGGCCCATTTTAAATCCCCAATTCACTTCCTTTATCTTGGCTGTAGATTATAATTGTTTATAGAAGGATTTCTACTTCTTTTTCATTATTGGTAAATATCTTGATATCATCCATGTACATGTGGTCGTTTATCTTCTGTCATTTTGTAAATTTGTAGCCTACTTTATATTTTCTTAGTATATAATTAAGTGACATTATTACTTTTACTATTTTTCATAGTAGTAGCGAGCGAGCGAGAGAGAGAGAGAGAAAGTGTGTGTGTGTGTGAGAGAGAGAGTGTTTGTGTGAGAGAGAGAGAGAGAGAGTGTGTGTGTGTGTGTGTGTGAGAGAGAGAGAGAGTGTGTGTGTGTGTGTGAGAGAGAGAGAGCGTTTCACGAAAGATACATCTTTGCTTGGCTTTATCCGCCAACTGCTTCCAGTTATATTATCATCATTATTATCATTATAGTAATATTTTAGCTTTACCTTCGGTTTCTGAGAGTCCTTTACCGGGTCTGTACTCAAGACCTAGGATGAGGGAAGGTTATGATTATATATGCGTTCTTCGTTCCATACTTTCTGGTGTTACTTTTCTAATCAATTATTTAGTTCATCCAGACTTGCCCTCTCTGGGTGTCGCTGAGCTGGGAAGCACTTCGGTCGGCCGTGATCCTTGATACATTGACCTGTCCAGGTATTTCCTGGTTCCGGTGGCAGTTAGTCGATGCTGTCTAACACGGATTCCCGGAAGCCAGCATTCATGTCACGCGTATTAAAACCGGCATCAACGAGCCTCAGGGGACGATCCTCCAGGCTCTAACCCTTCAAGGAGGAGCTAGGTTTATAGCATAGCGCCTGGGGTGCCTCTTTTTAGGGAAATGCCAACGGGGACTGAGGTATCTTTGTGCTTGCAAGGCGTGTCTTGGCTACGGCCTCTGTACCTGGACCCACCTAAAAAGGCCTTGTGCCACACTCGTCCAGCAACAATATTACTGAAATCTTTTAGAATACTGAAAAGTATCCTTGAGCATTGAGGGGACTTGCTGTTACTTAATTCCTAGTAAAAGCCAGTCGATTATTTTAACATGAATACTCTGTGAGTTAAATATTAAGAATAAAAACTGTAATAATAATGATTATAACAATATGGGACTTTGACATACAAACAGATCACCTAATCTCGGCTAGGAAACCAGACCTTACAGTAATCGACAAAAAAAAAAAAAAAAGAAGAGAACTTGTAAAATTGTCGACTTTGCTCTCCTGGTTGACCACAGAATAAAACTAAAAGAAAGTAAAAAGAAGGATAAGTACTTGGACCTTGCTAGAGAATTAAAAAAAAACTATGGAATATGAAAGTGACGATTATACTAGTTGTGTTTGGTGCATTCGGTACAGAAACTAAAGGATTATTAAAGGGACTGGAGGACTTGGAAGTTGGGGGATAAGTGGAGACTATCCAAACTACAACATTGTTGATAACACCCTGAATACTGAGAAGAGTTGAAGTGACTTGAGGAGACTTGTTGTCACTCAAACTCCAGTAAAAGACCATCTGCTGAAGCTGATGTGAAAAAACCTCATAATAAATAACATTTTAGTCGTTTCGAAAATAGAGCAACGAAATAAATGAAGGTGACACATCTTGTGAATCAAGAAGCGTTTGAACGTTAGCTTGCAATTGAATGAGTGTCTATCGACGGGCACATGCCACCTGCTCCCCTTAAAGTGACGTTGCCAGAAAAAAGGTGTCCATGAGATTGAATGACAGTTTGCAAGTGTTAATGTAAAGGAAAGAATAGAAACAAAAATTAAACAAAAATTAAGAAACAAAAAAAAAAAAAAGAAACAGTCTTCAACATGAAATGAGCGCTTTTTTTAAAGGATGGTTTTACTGTTTTTTTTTCATTGTATTTTTGAAATATTTTCGTATTCTAAATTCTATTTTATTTTAAAATAATAAATTAATAAAATTCTTCTGTCATTTTGTATTTTCAAAATATGTGTTCATAGATGTAAAAAAAAATTGATTAAATGAAAACGTGCATAATGTTTCGTGAAACAATATATCAAATATATTTATTGATTCATTCTTGTAATTGAAATTGGTAATTTTCAACATGTCTATCTTGTTAAAGTATTCGAAGCAGTTTAAAAAAAATATTGGCCAAATCAAGAAATAAGCGACCTTGTGCCATTAACGTATACGCTATTCTCACAGATTCATCTTGTTGTTCAGCACACTTGGTACGTGGTGCCTTCAATAAGTTTCCAGACTTTTTTTTTGTACAGGCATATAAAATTGTCATAGACCATTGAAAATTCAGTATGTTATTGCTATACATCTTATGAGATTATTGACCAATTTTTATGATTTCAGCTTTAAATGAACAGCTACAGCCGCAATTGGAATACACCCTACTAAAGACTGATTGTCACAGCTGGTGAATTTCAAAAATGCAATCTCGATGTGAGGACACTTTAGAAGATCGATATACAATAAGATTCTGTTTTAAACTTGGAAAATGCCACAGAAACAACGTATAGAATGCTTCAGACTGCTTTTCGACCATCTTGCATGAATCGAGCATGAGTTTTTGAGTGGCATAAGCGATTCAAGGAAGGCAGGGAGTCTGTGAGGGATGATGGGAGGTGTGGGAGGAGTAAGGAACTCAATACACCAGAGTTGATTGGCCAAAGGGTTAGGTTTACTATGTTGAGGTTTTAAGGGAGTAGAGGAAGAGATTCCTAGGGAAGAGGCCAGCACTCTTCAAATTGGGCCAGCAGGACAATGCACCAGTCCGCAACTCCATCCCTGTCACTGACTATTTGACCGAGATGGGCATCAAGACAGTTCCTCACTCTCCCTATAATCGATATCTTGCTCCCTGTTACTTTTGGTTATTCCCTAAGCTCACAAGCTGTCGTTATGAGACAACTGAGGAGATGAAAGAAGCTGTGACGAAGGTCATTGACACGCTCACACAAGAGGACATCCATGGGGCCTTTATATATATAAAGCCTCTCTTTTGAGCGAGCTTATTTTGCATCATTTCTTCTTCTGATGCACAATAAGCTCACTTAAAAGAGTGAGTTTATATATATATATATATATATATATATATATATATATAAGATTTGGTCATTGATCGTTTGAACAAATAGACGGAGAAAATGGATACTAGAATAATCAAGACTGTGACAGTGACTTCGGGAGACAGTGACCACAGGAAGCAGTGACTATGGGAGATAGTCATTTCAGGAGACAGGGGCCGATGGAAGAATGAAGAAATCGGCCCTTCGCTTAGATGTAATTCATTTTCTCGACTGTCTTCTCCCCTGGATTTCACGATTTGGTAAATACTAATAAATTGATATTTAAAATAAAACTGAATGATGTGAAGCCTTTGGTTCTAACGATGAACACTGATTTAATCTGCACAAGAAAAAACAAACATCTAAATATTGGATTCTTTCTTTGAACCAATTTGACTTGGAATTAAATTTCTTTTTTTAATTATACAATAATTTAAATCCAATCGTCTAATGAAAAACTGTTCTTTTGTAAATTGTTGGGGGTGTGTGGATTAAATGACGTTGAAACGTTTTTATTTGTTGAGGGGAAATGAAATTTGGAAATTCAAGTTAAACTTTATTAAAATCTTTCATTTTTTGTGGAATGTAGATGTTTTAGTTTTCATTACTAACGTGGAAATAGAATTTAGATATTTTCTTTCTGCATTGCTTCATTTTGTAATTTGAAAGCCGAACCGATTAATGTGCAATGTGGGCTAATTCAAGAAGTTGTTTTATTTGTTTGAACTCAGGCATGACGCCTCGGAAACAACTGAAAATATTTGTTGCATGAATAGTGGAGGCACGGTCTGCGAGAATTTCGATGGTATGTAAATATCCTCATATGAAAAAAAAAAAAAAAAATCCTTAATCAGAGGGTGGTTTTATTTATAGTGAAATTATTTTGGTTTTTACATTAAAACATCATCAGGGCATTTAAATATGAGATGTTGTATCTTCTGAGTTTTATTCAATTTATTCCTCAGTTTTTTAAATGAAACAAAAACGTTGTTGACATTTTATTTCCTTTAATATTGATTCTATCTATCTATCTATCTATCTATCTATCTATCTATCTATCTCAGTCTGTTCATATCTATCTATCTATCTATCTATCTATCTGTTTTTATATTAATTTATTTAATAGCAAGGATGTTTATCCGCGACTCAGTGTTTCATGCCGCTTTATTACGACAATAAACGGGCAGTGGAGGAAGATATTTGAGAAATCGGAAAAAATCGTCAAATACAATATATATATATATATATATATATATATACACACACACACATATATATATATATACACACACACACACACACACACACACACACACACACACACATATATATATATATATATATATATATATATATATATATATATATATATAAATATAAATTTCAGTCCAAATAAACGTATTATAACCGATGTACAGAACAAAGCCATTTCCAACATAATTTCCAAGTTACTTTTTTTAATCCTTGAAATTTTTGATCGAGTGGAAATAACTATGTGTTAATTAGAATCTTTCTCTCTTTTCTGTTGTTTCGAGAACCCAACGGATTTACGGGTCTTTTAGAATCCATTAAAGTTTTTAGTCAATTTAAATCCATCAGACTTTTTTCAAACAAATGAACCTCTTCTGCGTATTTTTGATGTTCTCATTTTTTTTTCTTTTTATATAATAATCAATATCAAGAATTAGTAATTTTTCAATTATTAGTTCTTGATATCGACTTATTTGAAATGTTAAAATTGAAAATAGTCAACTTGAAAATATAGGTGAACAGATAATTCTCGTGACGCCTTGGGGACACATTTCTGATATAAAACTGAGATGATACTGAAATTGTAAGACATTTAACATGCACAAACGCACTAGTTAATCGATTGATTTTAACGGCATTTTTAGTGCAATTGATTTTAATATATTTTTGTATATGTTTCTATCATATCAAGTATTCCTCTCTAATACAAATAATTTACCAACAGATCTACTTGACTTATAGATGGAACCCTTTCAGGTAAACCCACTCTGACTCAGAGTTGACCTGTGAGTAATATCAATGAATGCTTAGTTGGCACTTCCAAGATTTCTAGAATTAGAGGGTCACCACCACCCGATGCAGTTTAGTGTTCTACCTAGAACACCCCTCGTTTTTTAAGTTGGAGGAACCTTACCTCTCTGAAGGGATACAATTGTGCATTTTAAGCTGCATCGGTAGGGTAGCAAGGAGGAGAAAATAAATGATAAATGAACATCTTTATCAGATGAGCTGTGGTCCCTTAGAAGAAGAGATTCTGCAAATGGGTAGAAGATAAGACTCTTTTAAATTCGACCTTCAGATCTAAAGAGAATGTCAGCCTTCTGAGATGAAGAGGCTGATTTACAAACTATTCGAGGTGTAAGTCGGACGGTAGATGGTAAATAAGTTGATTGGCATACACAGGGAGAAGAAAATCAAGAAGACCACGACGATAGACAAAGCAAATTGGGGTTGAAATAAGATAAAAAAATAAGCAATGTCTACAAAAGAAGATCAATTGTCAAATGACTTTGGAGGAAAAAATAGAAAACTAAATAAAGCTTGAAAGATTTGTGTGTCCGAAATGTCTGCAAGAATGTTTTTTCTTCACTGACAAATTCGAAGTCTTCACTCACCTCGAAAAAAAAAAGAAAAAAAAAAGAAGGAAATCAATTTTTACCAAAAAGGTATTGCAAAAGAGTTGAAGAAAGATTTATTTGATTTGGTTTCTTTGGCATTTCAACCTTCGTGGGTTATCTAATGCTAAAATCAACCTTGTTGGACTGTAATGGCACTGTTTAACTCATAACTGGGGCATACGTGAATTCATCCTTTTCCTTTGGACATTTCTTTGAAAGTGAACGTTATAACCCTTGTGGAGTTTGAACTTGCTTACTGCGATGGGACAGTCCAGCATGTTACTCACTACGCCAAGGGGACTCATGTAGAAAGTAATTCTCTGATACATTTCAATGTAATATCGGTTTTGCATGAGGTGAAAAAAAGTAAGAGGATTTATCTTTGCATTTACCCAAATTTTACGGGCTGAATGTGACACAAGGTCAATTTTTCTAGCGGAGTAAAGCTGCCATAGGTTCAGAGTTTTCCTTCTCCTCACCAAAGCTAAAAAAAGGACTCGTCAGCCAATCTATTTACCCATAGCTAGAAGGGTGGAGAAATGATGATTTTGTGGATTTCCCAAAGGGAATTAGCACGAAGGGAAACGCAAATAGCCTCGTCCATGATTTGAACTCGGTTTGCCGATTTCATTTTCTACGTCGATAACCGTTATGCTTAGTGCGCACATTGTATTACTGGAATTGTCGCTTGGTCTCGATAGTTACTTGCTGTCAATTGTTATGACTGAAAATCGCTGATTTATAAGTCTCCAATGATATGGTAGGTTGAACTGTATGCAAGCAAATGATTAAGACTAAGTAGAATTGTTCGTGTTAGATAGGAATACTTGAAGCAATTTAACTGTGTGAAAACAAATAAGCACCGATTTAATAAAAATGTTAGCAACAAACTAGTCTTTACAAATATATGTGGTGCATTCAATAAGTTTCCAGACTTTTTTTGTACAGGCATTTAAAATTGTTGTACTCTTGAAAATTCAGTATGTTATTGTTATACATCTTATGAGATCACTGACCACTTTTTATGATTTCAGGTTTAAATGAACAGCTACAGCAGCTACAGCAGCAATTCGAATACACCCTACTAAAGACTGATTGTCACAGCTGGTGAATTTCAAAAATGCAATCTCGATGTGAGGACACTTTAGAAGAACGATATGCAATAAAATTCTGATTTAAACTTGGAAAAAATGATGCCACAGAAACGTATGGAGTGCTTCAGACTGCTTTTGGAGCATCTTGCATGAATCGAGCATAAGAGTGGCATAAGAGATTCAAGGAAGGCAGGGAGTCTGTGAGGGATGGGGAGAGGTGAGGGAGGAGTAAGGAACTCAATACACCAGAGTTGATTGGCCAAAGGCTTAGGGTTAGGGTTACCATGTTGAGGTTTTAAGGGAGTAGAGGAAGAGATTCCTTGGGAAGAGGCCAGCACTCTTCAAATCCGCTCAGTAGCATTTCCAGCAGGACAATGCACCAGTCCACAACTCCATCCTTGTCACAGACTATTTGACCGAGATGGGCATCAAGAAAGTTCCGCACCCACCCTATTGTCGAGATCTAAGCTTACAGGCTGTCGTTATGAGACAATTGAAGAGATGAAAGAGGCTGTGACGAAGGTCATTAACACGCTCACACAAGAGGACTTCCATGGAGCCTTGCAGAAGTTGTTGGAACGGTAGAACAAGTGCATTGCAGCCGGAGGAGATTACTTCGAAGGGGACTAGAGTTACATGTTTGTACAATCAATAAAAGTGCCCATACGAAAAAAGTCTGGAAACTTATTTAATCATCCTCGTATGTAAATAACTACGTATAACTGAATTTTATATGAAATAACCTACATGCGTTGATGTGTAATAAAATCAAACCATCTAATCAATCAGCAAACCAACAATAGAGCAGGTTGCACTCATGACCTATACAGGATACATATCAAGGAATATAAAAGTTTTAAAATGGTAGGATGATCATGTTAATTGCGGTCGTAGTCATAGAGTTGCTACCGAATTTAAAAAGGTATTTTTGATTAATATTGGATTAACAAACAATGGTGCCGTTGATTCTGTGAATATTTTCCTGTTCATTAAAATCAGTATTTCACATTCGCATTTGCGGATCGGTAATGAGATTATCCTGCGAATTTATCTTCAATCCTTTATCTCTGATTACAATTTCCCTACTTTTATCTTCTGATATAAATTACCTATAAAGATATATAAAGGTAACTTGGCACTTATTATCGGAGTTATATATACGAGTTATCGTTCTTGAGTAAAACAACATTGTTTGGGGGTTGGTTGGATTTTATGGCATATCAACCTTTGTAGGTTATTTAACACCAAATACATTTTTATGCAAACAGTTCTATTTCAAACAATTCAGTTTAGAATGAGTGCACAGTTTAATAATCAAAAACATTTCTATTTCAAGCTATTCAGTTTATTCAGTTGTAATTCATCTAATTCAGTTTAGTATAAGTACAGATTTTGTTTAGACACAGTTAAATGTCAAAACAGTTCTATATTAAACTATTCAGTTTAGTGTAAGTACAGTTTCAGTGTCAAAAACAGTTCCATTTCAAACAATTCAGTTTAGCATAAGCATGCAGTTTAAATGTAAGTACAGTTTAATTGTTAAAAACATTTCTATTTCAAGCTATTCAGTTTAGTCAAACAGTTCTTATTCAAACAATTCCGTTTAGCATAAGCATGCAGTTAGTTCTATTCAACCCATAGACAGGACCCATATCAGGTGCGACCACTCTGGGCTAGAGTGGACCTGGGAGTAATGGCAATGCGGGGGTGCTCCGCGTTCCCCAAAGCTTCAGCATCTCTGGAACCTCACCATCAGATTGTTTAGTGTCATATCTAGGACACTCACTGGGGGGATCTAACCCCTCTGCAGAGGTGCAGTCGGTGTATTCTACAGCCCCAGCCTACTGGGCAAAACATTGTTTGGTTTAAATTGTTATTTCAAATCCAAATTACCAATATTATTCGTGTATAACACACATTCATGTATAACACGCACCCCTAACTTTGTACACGAAATACCGAGAAAAAATTAGTATATAATATTCTCTGACTTTTTAGAATTTGTTGCGGCTAAATTGAATCTAATTTTAGCCTTTATCAATCCGAACAGACAAACAATAAAAATATATCGAGTTTATATTTTGTTTTGAAAGACAAAATTTACAGCTAGAGCTGTAGAATACGCTGATTACATTTCTGCCGAAGGGTACCCTCACACAACGAGTGTCCTGTATATGACACTAAACTATCTGATGGCGAGGCTTCAGTCCAGGAGCTTTAGGGAATGAGGAGTACCTCTTCATTGCCATTACTCACAGGTCCACGCTAACCTGGAGTTGTAATGGCTGTTGAAATCCAATCCATGGATCAAATGGAACTGTTTAATCAATTACTATCTTTTATTATATATAAATCCTTTTGTTGCCTTTGCAATAGATGATATAAAAATATACAATAACAATCTTTATAATACTTAATACACATATCATTTGTTAAAATCTAATTCGACCGAAACTACAAGATCAATATACAGTTGCACGTTCTGTTTTGTGGATAACGGTATTGCTGGTACTGAGGAATCTTTGGAGCTCTTTTTCCTTTTCATCCTTAGACAGTACGTTGTTGGAGCTTATCAAAACTTTAGAATTTTATCAGTCCCTCGGATGTGATCAGATCTTCCGCAAATTAATATACAATAATTTATGTTTATTATGCTACAGGGCAATTCCATCGGAGATGAACGCAGAGTTTGATCTGAAGAAGCAACATCTATTTAGAAGAATATACCATAGCAGTACTAAAAAAAACTTTAGTCCTCTGTTGTGATTTCACCGTGGTAATAAGTTGACGAACAGAAGAACTCTTTTAAGCTACACAAAGGTTTATTGACTACATGTTTGTAGGCAGCAGCCGACTATCTGCTTTATCTTTTCATTTATGTATCTATTCATTTAATTTCCTCTGAGACGTTCTATTTCGTTACAAGAATAGACTAATTGATTGAAAAAGAGGGTTGGTAGAATATCCCATTTGGATGCAGGGAGGATACGTCTAATAATATCTCACTTGGTCGCGGGAAAGGTGAGGAATATTTCACTTGGCTTCGGGGAGGGTATTTTTTGGAGTGTTAATGAACGAACGAATCAGCAGAATTTTAAGATAAATGAATAATTATTTGGTAGAAGAGAAATTCATTTAGGATCGATGATGAGAATATTTTCTTTTAATATCAAAGGCTTATTTTCTCTCATTAACCGTTGTGATATACGTCACATTACATCATACATTACGACTTGAAGATGTCTAAATATTTTTTTAGTCATTTAGTTCAATCATTTATTTTGTAAGTTAAACTGAAGAAATAGACAGCCAATGCCATTTTCGTTATTCTTGTCTTTACAATGCCTGTTGGAGCAGAACGGAAGTTATTATTTCTAGACGGTATTATCTCAACCCACACCATGCAATTGCGATGCGGTATTTGACGGCATTATTTCAACCCACACCATTCAGTTGAGACGTGGTGCTCATTATAGTCACACGTCATTTTTCTCTTCACAGTTATTTTGCTTATATTTAGATGATTTTGCTAATCTTTTTTATTATCGAGACTGAAAATTAAAGAGTTTCTGATTATCAGATAAGTAACAATCAACAGGTCTACCCTATAAAAAAGTACCTTATATAAAGTACCCTATATACGGTACCTGTTCTACTATTCCGAAATACGAAAAGAGGCTCGTCACAAAGGTTGTAGACTTGTGATATTATTATTATTTACTCCTTTAGAGTTTTTCACATCGGCGCCAGTTAATGGCTTTTCATTGGAGTTTGAGTGACAGCAAGTCTCCTCAATCTCTCAGTATTCTGACCGTTCTCAATAATGCTGTTGATTGGTTAGTCTCCATTCGTCCGCCAACTTCTAAGTCCTCCAAGCCCTTTAATAATTCTTTATTTACTGTGCCAAAAGCACCAATCACAATAGGTATAATTGTCAACTTCATGTTCTATAGTTTTTTCAATTCTCTAGCAAGGTTGAGGTACTTATCCTTCTTTTCACATTGTTTAAGTTTTATTCTGTGGTCAGCCGGAACAGCAAAATCGACAATTTTGCGTATTATCTTTTTATTTGTTGATTATTATAAGGTCTGGTCTTCTAGCCGAGATTAGGTGATCCGTCTATATGACAAAGTCCCATTGGAGTTTTTGTGTGTCTTTTTCTAGGACAGGCGTTGGGTTGTGCATGTACCATTTGTTAGTGTGGTCAAATTTAAATTTCTTGCACTCCTTGAGAGTTTTTCCACATCAGTGTTAGCTGGTGATCTTTCACTGGAGTTTGAGAGATAGCTAGTCTCCTCATGTCCCCGGGACTTTTTTCATTATTGTGGTTGAGCTCAGCAATGCTCCTGTTATTTCCAAGTCCTCCCGTCTTTTCACCAATCCTTTTGTGACTGTATCAGGAGCACCAATTACAATTAGTATAACCGTCACTTTCACATTCCAAAGTTTTTTCGATTTCCTTGCAAGGTGGAGGTACTTAACTTTCTTCTCGTTTTCTTTCACTTTCTGTGGTCAACCGTGACAGCAAAGTTCACCATCTGCAAGTTCTCTTTTTTTGTTGTTGATTATTGTAAGGTCTGGTCTTCTGGCAGAAATTTGGTAATCCGTTTGTATTTCAAAATTGCAGAGGAGTTTGTGTATTTCGTTCTCTAGGACAGATGTTGGGTTGTGCAGATACGATTCGTTCGTATGGTCCAATTTAAATTTCTTGCACAGTTACCAGTGGATCACCTTGCCCACCCAGTCGGGTCTAGTCATACTCTTTCTGTGTGAATTTGCTGCATTCGCTTATTATGTGATTGATCGATTTGGTAATTCTATGCCCTCTGTTATTTGTCGTTTTTCTCTTCTCATTATTCACATGATACATTTTTCTATGCCAAATTCCATCCCTATGCCCTGATTTTACATTCTTATTGCATGTATTAGAGTCTTCACTTATTTCTTATTTTTGCAAACTGCTTGATGTACATTAAGTGATAACCCTTTCTTGCGATTTAATAAATTTCTTGCCCCCAGTGCATTTTTAAATATGTGATAGAGTTGCATCATTGGTATTACAAATAGTAATGGTGAAAGCACATTTCCCTGGAAGATACCTACCTGGATTTTACATCAGCTAAAGTTGTTCCTCTTCCTGTCAATTTCACTTTCTTGTTTTTGATGGTTTCCGAGATGAACTTTATGACTTTATCGGATATCTTGTACATTTTGAGACATTTAACTTTAAGGAACCATATTATTATTATTATCAAAGTACTTCCCACCTGCGTTAACTGGTGGTCTTTCACTAGAGTCTGAATGATAGCAAGTATCCTCAGCTTTCAAGGACTAATCTGAGTATTTTAGCCATTCTTAACACTGCTGTGGTCTGGATGGTCTCGATTCTTCAACTGATTTCCAATTCCTTCAGTCTCTTTCCAAGCCGTTAGGGGCCGTTGCAAGCCCACAAACTACGATTGATATCGTCATAACCCCCATGTTCCAAAGTAATTCTTACTTCTTTGGCAAGGTTCAAGTATTGGTCGATCTCTTCGTTTTTTTTATTCCAACTCTGTGGTCCACTGAAACGGCAAAATCCACAAGACAACTTCTTTTTTTCTTATTATTTAACACTTGGTCTGGTCTTCTGGCCGGGACATAGTGATCCGTTTTTATATCAAAATTCCAAATTGTTATGTATTTCATTCTCTAGGTTTGTGCATTTACCATTTTGTGGTCAAATTGTAGTTTCTTGTACAATTCCCAGTGGATCACCTTTCCCACCCAGTCATGTCTAGTCTTATACATCTTTTATGCGAGTTTGCTGCATTTGCTTATCATGTGATTAACCATATTATTATTATTATTATTATTATTATTATTATTATTATTATTATTATTATTATTTCTTACGACTTTTTCATTAATGCGTTTGCTGGTCGAGCAATGCCATCGACACAAGGTGTAAGTGGGAGGGTGATGTTTTGTGAACCTCAATAAAAGAGTTTTTGATTCACTCATTATTGGAGGCTAAGAACACGAACGAAGCAAACTGTTGTATGGATGGAGAGCGATTGAACCTTTGAAAGATGCAAGAAGAGCTGCATTTAAGGCGAACTATGTTTTTTATGTCTCTTCACCTACCAGACGATCTCCATCACCGATATAGCGGTAAATGGTGACTGTGCTACAATTTCTTTGAATGAAACATGTTTCACACTGAGATAAAACGACTTGATACAAAAGTGGGATAATGATATTATCTTAACTTGAATACTTATTTGATATTTTTAACTTAAAAAAAATATATTCTATTTTTAAAATGTTTTTGTATAAAATAATTTATCGAATAATAGTCTGTTTTATGTGAGAAAGGGGAAAGTAGAAAATGGCGTTGATTTGCAACTGTCAGACATAACATTGTATGTGCTCATGCGTCAATGATGTATTTGCCTCTGCCTTCCACCAGACAGGGCTTGAGACAAGGTCAGTGACTCAAAGACCGATTAAAATGGGGATTAAGTGGATGGGTAGGTCGGGAACGAGCCTAGACTCGAACCCTGCTGGTCTGTGTAGCTCATCGACTCACTTAGTGCAACGTGAGTCTAATGAGCCAAGCTGTTTCTTGGACCCAAATCTTGGTCCAGGCACGGATGCCGGGTTATAGCTTAAACTAGACCGCAAGGTCTAGTGCTATA
This sequence comes from Sepioteuthis lessoniana, assembly GCA_963585895.1. Classification (NCBI taxonomy): domain Eukaryota; kingdom Metazoa; phylum Mollusca; class Cephalopoda; order Myopsida; family Loliginidae; genus Sepioteuthis; species Sepioteuthis lessoniana. The sequence goes on along the minus strand of OY757915.1, from coordinate 9,738,060 downwards.
CATTGGGGCCAAAGGAGTCAATAATGCTGCACGCCTACTCGAAAGTAGCCCAGCCAAAACCAGGAGCCTTAAGGCTTCAAGTCTACCATTGTTCCTTTTTGGAGCCTCGCTCTGGCCAGATAAAGGCCCAGACGCGTGCGTTTATGTGCGCGCGTGCGCGCGTGTGTGAGTGCGTGTGTATTTGCCGAAGCCCTCAGCCACAAACAGGATTCAACAAAAGGGAATTTTTTGAGCAGAGTACAGTTGGTTTGAATTGATAGTTTTGCTTCTTCTACACCGCTTGTTATACCAAGTTTAAAGAGACCAACCTGTCCTACAATATACGGCACAATAAGCTAGGACGAGGAGACTCATGCGATTCATACCTTTTCCAGGGCTATCAGCACCACGCAGAACGCAAACAACCTCGTCTAGATTTAGAACCCGGGTCGTCGAATCCATTACTCCATTTCTTTGAGAGCGTCTCCTATGTGTATGTATGTGTGCATGAGCATGTATATGTAGGTGTATGTATCTGTGCATGTGCGCGTGTTTCTTGACCTCTGTCAGTGATAGTGTAACAGGAATAGTGAATTTCGAGGCTAATTCCAAACGGACTGTCGGATTAAAGAAGATGGTTTGCATAGAGAAGAACGACAGCAAAACGGAGAAGTCGAGCTTAATTCGAATCTAATGAAAAGAGATTTGACATTCATGACAGCAGCGATTATGTCGTTTGTCGATGGATAAAGGGTCAGTGCCTATGGCTGCCGACAGTTTCTGTTTGGTATGGAATGGCACAAGAAAATAATCAGTATGAACAATATCGGCTAAAGAAACTGACATCGAAAAGAATGATATGCTCTTCTTTTATCTCCAGACTCTTCATATTCCTCGTCCTGATTCAGTGATGTAGAATATGCTGATTGTATTCCCTACGGCGGTGGGTAAGACCTTCACAAAAGAGGTATGACACTAAAGTATATCTTATAGTGAAACTCCAGTTCTGGAAATCTTGCGAATCTGGGGTGTCCCTTCATTATCATTATAGTAGTGTTTTTCTTCTCATAGACTGGTTGTCTAAATAAAGATAAAGAATCAAGTCTTCATCAATATTTCACCTTAGATGCGGTGGAGGGGGAGAACAGACTGATCCATGCAGTTTAAAGAACATGAAATGAATTACAAGTAGCATTGTTCAGGATTTGAACTGGCGTCGCCTATTCCATTTTTTACAACGATAACCTTTCCGCTAACCAAAGCCCAGCAAATGTAAAGCAAATACGTTTCTAAGGACCCAATATAGATATGCACAGCTTGCGAGATGAAAATGCAAGCGACTCTTACACAACACCAACTAAAATGCTTGTTTATAAAACACTTGTAGACATTGTTGCTTTTTCTTGGTCTTACAAAATTTACTAAACTTCGGCTAAACTAGAATTAAACTTAGGTTGATTAATTCATTGATTTTAACGGCATGGCATCCCGTCCAGAGTTGTTTTATGTCTAGAGGTTAGGGAATTGCGTTCATTGTACGTTAATATTTATATTTTTTGTGTAGTTGTTTCTTGAGAATTTTCTTTTGCAGATTGTCCAATAAAATACAAATGATTTTTAAACAGATCTGTTTTACACCTAGATAGGACCCTAACCGGTGCTAGCACTCTTGATTAGAGTGCTCCTTGGAGTAATGGCAAGGAAGATGCACTCTACCATCTCCAGATCTCACCATCAGATGCAGTTTATGTCATACACAGAATATATTAAACGTAAAGTCTCAGTGAGGATCTAATTCAATGCGAAATTATCTTGCTTTATGACCGATGTCCTTTAGAGTATCAACTGTCTTACAACATAAAGAAATCTGTTGTTACGGGCAACGTATATTGAGATCGCTTGTTGAGATTCAGCTCTGATTTCTAAATGAAGTAATATTTCTAAACATTAACAAATCCTGTGGCTTTGAATAATAAAATTTGCTATTGATCAATCCCGGCTTCAAAAGCGAATGTCAGTAATTAAAACACAGCATTTCAAATTACTGACTTAATGATTAGCTTCAAGTGACAAGTAGCGTAATTTGAATGGTGAAGCCATGTTGCTCGTTTCAATTGAACATCTGTTTGTCAGATGCTGACCCTCGTTCTTACGTCATTCCGTTTGTATTTGATTAGAATAACTTGACTCGGTTGTAAATTAACATCTCGTAATAAAACTGAAAATAATGTTGCCAACACAGACAAAAGAGCTTGAAAAGAAAGGAAAAATAAAATGAAGAAAGTTTTTTTTCATATTTGTTAATCTGGAAAACAACTAAACGTAAAATGATCTGACGGCCGGTAGACGCTTCGCAACAACAAACAGACAAATAATTGTTGAGAAAATAAAGACAAAGAACGATCCAAATCTTTAATATTTTGTCGTTTTATTTCAATCATCTTTAGTTTCAGCCCGACTTGGCTTAAGAGAAGCAAAGATGTCGATAAAGTAAATAATTATGTTTATATATCTTTATACTTATAATTCTTTAAACGAAAAACTGATTAATCTGTATACATCATCTATTGTTTAGAGTCTTAATTCAGAACAATCTTTAAGGTAGGGGCAACTTCAGTAAAGGTCGATAACTAATGCGATATTTCAGAGTTAGAAGAGAAACAGGACAAATATCACGACTGCAGGTGGGGGTAGAGGGAACCAAAGAAACAAGAGAAAAAGGTTAAGTTATATATATATATACATATATATATATATATATATATATATATATATATATATATATATATATATATGTGTGTGTGTGTGTGTGTGTGTGTGTAAAACTTACCCTTTTTCTCTTGTTTCTTTATATATGCTCCCCTCCCGCTGTGGGGTTGAGCTCTCTAGCGAGGGAAGTAATGGTTGCTGCTAGTGTAATGCAAGGCTCTTCAAATGAATTGAGCTCTCGGTAGCCGTTAAGCGGATATATGCAAACAAAAACAAATATGATACATAAGCGTTTAAATTTCCTTCGCTTGCGCTGTTCTCGTCGTGGCTGAGTGGTAGGATTTTGGTTTGGCGTTTTTGTCAGCCAGGTTTCGATCCCAGCTTCGGGAATCTATCCTGCCTAGTCACACTGAAGAGTTCTGATAGAACGAGACAGGTCTGTCCGTCAGTGGATGATAATATGTATATATATTGAATATGTATGTCAGCATGCATGATGGAATTTCTATTTGTAGGTATCAGGAGAAAACCTTCGTGAGCAAGTTAAATAAAATCAATAACAAGAATTCTATTTTGAAATCGAAACATCATAATTACGGTATTTTAATCTTTTATCCTTTTTTTTCTACTTCAATAATAATAATAATAATAATAATAAGAAAAGGATTCCAAGACTAGGGGCGACTATGTGGGAAATGTAATCAACTAGGAATTGGGCAAAGGATTAAAATTAGACCCAGCAAACAAATTCTACCGTAGCCTGTGCTTATACGACGTATATGACATAGACTTTTTGTTTTATCCTGGGGCATAATGTTGCAAGGCGCTGACAAACGTCAGCTAGGCGCTGACAAACGTCGATGCTTTTCGTCGTCACTTGTTGCAGTGGAATGTCTTTGGCCGTTGCCAGTCAAGACTGGTCTCCATCTGTGTTTTCAATGACGAGCTTGTCGAAGACATTCTGTTCTTATCTTTTGAAAATCAAGCAAACTTACGATTCCTTTTGGGGGTAAAAATATCTTGCTCGTCACGTTTGGACAATTTACAACGAAGGAAAGAATTTTTAGTTCACTGTTATCTTTATTATTAGTCCATTGAAAGTCAAATACAATTGACTGTAGGACGAGAGAGAGAGAGAGAGAGAGAGAGAGAGAGAGAGAGAGAAAGAGAGAAAGAGAAAGAGAGAGTGGCTATCGGAGAGAAATCTTTCATTTCACTTTTCCCTGGAGATGAATAGTGAAACTTTCATTGTAGCCACGACCTATATTTATAGCCAGCTCAAGCCTTCCTTAAAATAATTTACCCTAACTTAATTGTTTTTAATTATTCCTTTTCCTCTCCATCGCTTGCAAATCTCATTTTTAACTATCTTCTAAATGGCTCTAACTGATCTTTCTTCAGATCTTGAATATATTATTTTTTTAAACTTTGGTTCGAGGAATCATTTTTCGTTGACTTGTTCTTAAGTCCCTTTGCCGTAAACGTAACTAGACAGCCCACCATGAATTTATAAAGGTCCCTTGAGAAAAACGTCACCAATTTGTCTATAAGTTCTCTTCATTTAATTTCTCTGTGTACTAACAAATAGGATTATTTATTCATTCATTTATTTATTCGTTTATTTTTAGTTGACTCACATTCAAGCCTCCTTATATCCTTGTGTCATTCGTTTTTTTATTCATCCGTTATTAATTCGTTTTTACCATATGGTTCAGTTTTCAGCAAAATTTTTGCAACGTTGAATTTTGTTTCTTTTTCTTATTTCTAACTTAAATAATCTTCACCTTCAAACAGAAGGCTTCAAAGTGAAACCAACTTTAAATAATCTTGAACTACGCAATACACAATCTCACCCCATGAAATAATCTAACATAATCTTATATGTGCAAACCAGAATCTCTCTTTAAGAATGAGATGCATATAATTCTCTGGGATTTTGAGATAGAAACGATCACCTAATCCCGACCAGAAGACTTAGTTTAATCAACATAAGGAAAAGGACCAATAAACTAGTTGATTTTGTAGTCTCAGTGGGGACCATAGAGAGAAAATAAAAGAAATTAAAAAGATAGTTAAATGCCTGGATCTTGCTAGAGAGATGAAAAAGCTGAAGAACAAGTGACGGTACGACCAATTATAATTGGTGTCATTGAAATGTTTGAAATAGAAATAAAGTGAAATGGAGATTAGAGGAAGAATCGAGACCATACAGAACACAAGATTGTTATGATCAACTAAAATACTTAGTGGAATCCTGGAGAGCTGTGAAGACTTGCGGTTACTCAGACTTCTGTGGAAAAGCTCCAGTTAAAACTGGCGTGAAAAAGTAAGGAGAATAATAATAATAATAATTGTAACTGTCATTGGCTAATAATTATTTTTTCTTGTTATTTAACACTAGGTCTTGTCTTTTGGATAAAATTATGCGAAAATCCCAGAGAATTTCATGCGTCTCGTTTCTCTAAGACGGATTCCGGTTAGTGCATATTTAGTATTATGTTCATATTTTATTTAATTACTTGCACAATTCCCAGTAGATCACCTATCCCACTCTATCGTTCGTAGCCTTGTACTGCTTTAGTGATACTTTATTGCATTCCCTTATGTGATTAAATGTCTCTTTTCTGCTTTCATATAACCTACTCTTTGTATTTTGTGGCATCGAGTTTTACTTTAATATAATTTGTCTTTATGTCAGTAATGTGTGCTGCCATTAAAAGAGATTCAATTTTTCTCTTGAGGTTTCTCTTTCTTAGCCATACCCAAGTGTTCACGAGTACAATCTCACAAGTTTTTCGCTTAAAATATCCATACAGGTATTTTCTCCCCATTTCTGTTTTCTTGTTTTTGTTGTTTTTCTATTTGTTCATATGCTGTCAATGCGGTTTCTGGCTGCTACAATTAGTCTTTCTTTGCTGTTTTTAATTTATTTTTCAAGTCTTTGTATGGATGCATCAACACAATACTCAATGCTGGCTAGTCCTCTTCCTCCTTCTTTTCTTAACATACAGTCTATCTATGTCATCTCTCGGGTGTAAGGCGTTGTGCATTATCAACTTCCTTATCCCTGGTCCATTTTTCTGAGTTCTATTTCAAGAATAGTCCAGGGTATCTTAGACGAGCGACTGTCTTGTTGTTTATTGCTTCGATGAGATTTCTACTGCAGAGTATGATTTCAAGAAGTTTTCTTGTTCTTATGAAGTTTTCTTGTTCTTGTGAAGTACTTTTTTCTTATTTTTCTTTCATCACAATTTGTTTAATGGTTTCAGCTTCCAATATTTCGAAGTACTTGTAATTTTCCTTTTCTCCAAATATTCTGACGCTTTCCTCATTTGGCACTTTTATTTGTTTTGCTGTTCCCTTTTTTCATTTTTTTAAATGCCAAATTCCATTCCTATATCTTGGCTGTATATTCTTATTGTTTCTATCAGATTTTCCCGTTCCTTTCAATTTCGGCAAATATCTTGATACCATCCATATACATGAGGTGGTTTATCTTTTTCTGTGATTTTGTAAACTTGTTAACACCCACCATAAACATGTAATTGAGTGACATCATTGCTTTAAGAAATAGTAATGGCGTGAGTATTCCTGGAACATGATTCTTTGGATTTTCACCTCTGCTAGGGTTTGTCCTCCTACTACTAATTCCACTTTCCAGTTTTTCATGTCTTCTGAGATGAAGTTAGTGACTTTGTCAGATATTGTGTAGATTTTCAGACATTTTTATTATCCAAATTTGTTTATAATGGCTACATTTTTCTGCTTTTTTATCGCCTTGCTGGTGAGCTGATCTATATATAATAGATCGTAAGTTACTCTTGGTCTTTTGCGGCATCTTTTCTTTTCTTATAGAAACAGTCCATGATATATCAGTGAGTGCTATATTTCTTCTCTTATCTGTGAGGTTAAGATTTTCAATCTAGTGAGACATCTTATCGGTGTGTAGTTTTTGAAGATGGTTCCTATTTTATTTTTATTTCTGGATCAAGATATTTTTCCTTTCCTCATCGATTCGAGCACGTGCACTTCTTATTGGTATGTACTCCGTTGATGAGTCAATTTGTTGAGTATGGACGTGAATTTTAATACAAGAATCCTTGTGAGCTATCATGACGCTTTTTAATTTGAAATTTTCTTTAGCGTTCTTCTTTGTAAGTCAACATGTTTGTTAGTCTCTGGGCATTTTTCTAGTTTTAGCAATTATTTTGTTGTATTATTTATCGATTCAGTCTTTCTTTCATTGTCTTTCACTAACTATATCTTGCCCCCAAACTGTTTTACTCCCTTCATATCCAGTTGTTCTTTTGATCTTGAGAATTTTCCACTGACTTGGTAGAATTTACCAACCCCTCCGCTCGGGAAGGATATGACACAAGGTCAATTTTTAAGCGGAGTTTAACAGGTTTGAATTCAGAGTTTTCCTTCTCCTAGACTAGTTGCCTCACCAAGGCTGAAGAACCTAGTCCGTCCTACTATTTACCCATAGCTGGAGGGAGAATAAGGGGGTTCATACCTTTCCACTGACTTGGTAGAATTTTATTTCTATATTTTGAAAAGTTTTATTTTTGTTTGTATTGCTTGGTTCTGTCCCGTATCTTTTGAATATCCTTTCGTCCGCCAATATCTTTTGATATACGAGGTGCATACGATAAGTTTCCAAACGTTTTTCGTACAGGTATTTAAAATTGGCGCAGACTCTTGAAAATTCAGTATGTAATTGCTATACATCTAATGAGATGACTGACCATTTTTTATGATTTCAGCTTCAAATGAACAGCTACAGCAGCAATCGGAATACACCCTACTAAAGCCTGATTGTCACAGCTGGGGAATTTCAAAAATGCAATCTGGACGTGAGGAAGAACGTTATGCAATACAATTGTGTTTTAAACTTGGAAATATTGCCTGAGAAACGTATGGTATGCTTTAGACTGCTTTTGGGGCATCTTGCATGAATCGAGCTTGAGTTTTTGAGTGGCATAAGAGATTCAAGGAAGGCAAGGAGTCTGTCAGGGATGATGAGACGTTTGGGAGGAGTAAGGAACTCAATACAGCAGAGTTGATGAGCCAAAGCGTTAGAGTTACTATGTTGAGGTTTTAAGGTAGTAGAGGAAGAGATTCCGTCGGAAGAGGCCAGCACTCTTCAAATTGGGCCAGTAGCATTTCCAGCAGGACAATGCACCAGTCCACAACTCCATCCTTGTCACAGACTATTTGACCAAGATAGGCATCAAGACACTTTCTCACCCTCCTTATAGTCTAGACCTTTCTCCCTGTGACTTTTGGTTATTCCCTAAGCTCACAGGCTGTCGTTATGAGACAATTGAAGAGATGAAAGAGGCTGTGACGAAGGTCATTAACACGCTCACACAAGAGGACTTCTAAGGGGCCTTGCCGAAGTTGTTGGAACGGTAGAACAAGTGCATTGCAGCCGGAGGATATTACATCGAAGGGGACTAGAGTTTCATGTGTGTACTATTAATAAAGGTGCCCAAACGAAAAAAGGCTGGAAACTTATCGTATGCCCCTCGTATTTCTTCCATTTATATTATCAATCTTGTCTGCTTTAGTTTTTCCGTCTTTTTATTCCATCGAGTCCGTGTGTATTTTTTCTGCCTAATACTTTCTTTTGTGCTCGTAGTTTCTTTATTTGTTCTTTAACCCTCATTTTCCATCCAGATTTTGCATTTTTTTTGTGGGGGATAAGGTCCTTTTGTCATAGTTTTGCTTCAGCATAAATTAGATCGTTTAGTTCAGTAATGTTGTCTGTTGGGATATTTTTAAACAATTCATTTAACTTTTCTCTTTCTGCCCTAATTTTTTTCCCGCTCTTATTTCTTAGAAATGTTAATGCAACCTTCTTTTTGGTCATTTTTCATTATCTCTTCTTTTCTTCTTTCTTTCTTGTGTTAATATTAATGTTGTGGAGCTGCGTTCTGTGATTATTTGTTTCTAAATATTTTATGTTTCAGTTTGCGTAGAAGGCTTTAATTGATAAAATTCTTCATGACTTACCAATCCACATATTTCTATTATCTCAAGATCATCAAAGAAACCTTTCTTTACAATTATCCTTGCTTGGTCACAGATGTGATCTGATATTCTTCTGCGAGAAAAAGACAATTCAAAATTTCTCGATTATAATTTCAATTGTCCCCCGTTTATTTTAATGTGGATTAGTGAATCTTAATCTTACATCCTTATATAGACTGCTATTTCTTTATTTATTTGTTCCTTACCATTATCAATGTTTAGACATTTTTCACTTGAGACATTTTTTAGATTTAGATCCGAGAACCATCAATTCAAAAGACAAACAACACACAGTTTAGCCATTTGTTTTTCTAGTTTCTTATCAGAAGATTTTTATTTATTTATATTTCAGGACGGACTAATTAATTAGCATAAAAGTTCGACCAGATGACAATGAAACAATGTTTGATATTTCTGGTAATGGCGCTTTATAAGTGATGATTTGCCCTGTGAGATGAAAAACCCTGAAATAGACGATCATCAGTTGTAAATTATGATGCTTTAAAACGCTTTTGGGCAGACGAGGATACCAGGAACATCAAAAGAAAACTTTCAGAAGAGATTAGATCATCGGAAGATTCAATATGTAGTGGTTTAACACACACACACACACACACACACACACACACACACACACACACACACACAGAGTAAAATAAATCAGCCGAAATATTACGATTGAAATAACAAAAATAAAGATTATAGCCCCTTTAATACGTGGTGCCTTCAAAAGTTTCCAGATCTTTTTTGTACCGGCATTTAAAATTGTCGTAGACTCTTCAGTATGTTATTGCGATACATCTTATAAGATGACTGACCAATTTTTATGATTATAGGTTTAAACGAACAGCTACAGTAGGAATTGGAATACACCCTACTAAACCCTAATTGTCACACCTGGTGAATTTCAAAAATGCAATCTGGACGTGAGGACACTTTAGAAGGACGATATCCAATAAAATTCTGTTTTAAACGGAAAAAATGCCACAGAAACGTATAGAATACTTCCGACTGCTTTTCGACCATCTTGTATGAATCGAGCACCAGTTTTTGAGTGGCATAAGAGATTCAAGAAAGGCAGGGAGTCAGTGAGGGATGATGAGAGGTGTAGGAAGAGTAAGGTAGTCTGAACACCAGAGTTGATTGGCCAAAGGGTTAGGGTTAGGGTTTCTATGTTGAGGTTTTAAGGGAGTTCAGGAAGAGATTCCTTGGGAAGAGGCCAGCACTCTTCAAATCGGCTCAGTGGCATTTCTAGCAGGACTATGCACCAGTCCACAACTTCTTCCTTGCCACAGATTATTTGACCAAAATGGGCATCAAGTTCTTCACCCTCCCTAAGTCCAGACCTTGCTCCCTGTAACTTTTGGTTATTCCCTCAGCCCAGATTCTATCGTTATGAGACAATTGAGGAGCTGAAAGAGGCTGTGACGAAGGTCATTAACACGTTCACACAAGAGGACTTCCATGGGGCCTTCCAGAAGTTGTTGGAACGGTGCAACAAGTGCATTGCTGCCGGAGGGGATTACTTCGTAGGGGACTATAGTTTCATGTGTGTACTATAAATTAAAGTGCCCATACGAAAAAAGTCTGGAAACGTATTTAATGGTCCTCGTATGTCTTTTAAAAAACGCTTCACGTTAGAGGAGTAACATACCATCAATTCTTAAAAACTTTCAGAAGAGATAGAATCAACATTTGTATGTTGGTGAAGATCATCAACTTGGTTCAGAATAGTGAGCACGCAAGACCTTGTCACTGCTTAGGTCATCAATACAAATCTAAGCTGATATCGTTAAATGGTGATGAGAGGACAGAGAACTGAAAAAAGTATTAAAAGAACCAAAAAATAGACCCCCCCCAAAAAAAACAACACCACAAAAACACCCCGAAAAAATGTCTTTAAAGAATAAAATGTATCACACATATCAACAACGAACCATGTTTACGCAGGCGTATACCAACCACCATTGTTATTTTTCATTCTCTTTTACACAAACATAAATTTTTTTCTTCGTATTTCGTATCAGTTGGACGTGATGTGTCACATTAACAAACTGACAATACAAAGCGAACCGTCGCATAGAAAATGTTTCCTATAGAGACGATTTATTCATTTGGTACAACACGGAAAATAATGTCTACTGAAAAGCAACTTCTTTTTTTTTCACTTCGAATGGGATTTGCGAATAGCCTTACGCTGAAAAGCGTTCTCTTCAGTTGTGTAGCGTTCGTATCCAATGTTTGGCGTTTAAACTCGACTGAGACGCTGATTCTTGTTTCAGTCTCCAAGCTGAGACGTAAACAGATGACAGTTTTCTCGTCACGTGGTTTGTCTGTTAAAAATATTGACAAACTTCACTGTTTTGACCTAGGGAATGAAACGATGCCTCATTTCAAAATAATTTCTTAACAAGACGTAAAGAATGAAAATGAAGAAGAAAATTGTTTTATGGAAAAAAAAACACTCCGATGTGGAAATGTGTTTTTACCTTTTTTTTTTACTTAAAAACATTAAATCCTTTATAGTTTTTCTAAGATGTCTAACAGACTTCTTGAAAAATTCAGAATAATTTTGAAATTCTGCGCTTCTCAAGGCAAAAAAAAAAGAAAAAAAAAAGAATTATTATATTTAGTCATGAAGAGTGTGAAGTAGAAATACCTGCCACATTTCAAACCATTACCTCTTTGGTGCTATCGATCATGCTAATGGGTCGAAAATTCTACCCAAAACAGCATCATTTCGATACATCAGAATTCCTCAAATGCAGTTTAGTGTCATACCAAGGAGACCTTTTGGGAGGGGTTGTCTTACCCATCTGCAAGGTATACGGTCAGCATATGCTTGGCACAACCAGCAGGGCGATATTCAATTGCTCGTGTATTAGTCGATCCTAATGGTTGCTGGAATATGAATTCTTGATCTATACATGAGCACGTATAGTATTTACAATTTTCTTTTCTTTAAACATGAGGCCTTCTTTGTAGCTGTAATCCTTCTACTTTTTGTAAACATTTTTATTTTTTGATAAAAGAAAAAAAGTTTAATGCTTTTCTCAGTTGTAGAAAAAAGAACTAAAACCCGCCAAAAATGTTTCTGTTAAAATAACCAACAATTTTTCAATATTTTTCAAATAATTGAATACTTTCTTCTTCGATTCAAAAGGACGATTTATTGACGCTGTGATGGATTAATTAATTTTAATCTGCCAAGGTTAAAATCAGTTAATCGATCAGTTGGAATATTGACCATTTTTTATGATACAGATTGGATTTCTCGCTCAAAAAATGATTGATTCGTTCCACTACTAAAAGGCATATTAAACCGTCTAGGGTTATCATGTACCTAGAGGTTGGGGAATTGCGTTCAGATTATCGTTATGTATGAGGGTAATTCAATAAATAAGGTGAATTTTGCTTTAGGAGATGGCAGTAGGAAGCACTTTTATCAGTTGAACTTTTTTTCAAAGAAATAAATTGTGATGGGTCCTTTCATGTCCAGAAAAATGACAGCATGACCTTTATTATTAACCTTTATTATTAACCGCTGCATACAGAACTTTTTCTTTACCGGAGAGTCAATGTGTTTCCATTCCAGTCTTTTCGACTTAGGATTGTAATGGCAAATTAATATGTAGCCCATTTGTAAACATTTGGGGGCTAAAACATGCTTATTGTTCCACATCTCACATGCTTCTGTAAATTTCTCATAGTTTTCATTTCTTAGCCACAAGAAATTTAATGATGGACCTTTGTTCATGATTGGAGTTCTCTTAATTACCAATAATAGGAATGACCTCAAAATAAATATGTTTACAAGATTAAGATAATAGCAGTAAATCAATACCAGTTTAGATTTACAGAAAAATATTTTGAAAAAAATCATTTTAATTTTGTCAAAAGAATCCCCCTAGAAGAGGAACTGCATCATCTGGTGCAGTTTTGTTTCATAGCTTGGTGGCCTTTTTTGCGGGGTGCATCCTTTGCAGGGAGTATTGTTATATAATCATCTACAGCATCACAACGACACAATGATAGTAAAGACAGACGCACACAGAAAGACGCATGAAGAATTTTATGCTTCTAGAAAGGCCCTTGTCATTAAAACTAATCTTTCACTATTATACCCAATTTAAATAACAGAGAGAGATAGAAGTTACATGAATGAGTAATCTACTTACATTTCTTGTCTTTTTTCTTTCTTTTCTCTTTTCTGTTACTGGTTTGTTCTTCTTTTCTTCCAGCACGTTGCATTGTTTTCTTCTTTTCGTTCTGTTCTTTCCGCACCGGTCCGTTCCTCTTATTGTTGATGGTTTGTTCTTGTTTTTATTTCTTTTTACTTCTTTCAATTCCAGCATTTTTCTTTGTCCCTCTTCGTTGATGTCGTGTTGTGATGCTTAAAACTGTCGCTTACGGTAACCAGGTTCGTTATGAATCCTTGAAGAACTCTGCTGGCACAAGCACCAAATCGGACAATGTTGTATAGTCATCTACAGCATCAGAACGACACAATAATTAAACAGACGCAAGGACAAAGACGCAAGAAGGAAGACACAGGAAAACTTCTTTACAAATATATTCACCTCTCGCTTTATTTGTAAGGTTTGAAAAGGGTTACTCAAGGTTTGCATGTGAGAGGGTGCTGGAGACCGAACATAAACTTCATATTTTGACCCCACTGTTATGACCGTCACGTTGTGTCTTTCTTGTTCTCCTGATGTTGGGGTCTACTCCATCGGGGCTTTCCGAGGGCCCCCTCGGTCGGGTGTGGCCTTCCCTACCACATCTGGTCTCTAGGTGTCTGGGATTCTACTGGCAACTGCTTTGGCACCCAACCCAACTCAATTATATAATAATTCAACGCCCACACGATCGCCCACTGGATCTTTGAAATCGAATGTTTAATCGTCATCAAGCGGAAATGACTGTCATGCAGTTCAAAGGTTACTCTCTTCCGGTGCATCACTGTTAGAGGCACAATGGGACCTTCACCTTGTCCCATATCATAAGCCTTAATCCGCCCACGCGATCTCTTTCGATTACTGACCATTGGAATGTGTCACTTCCTTCCGGTGTATCACCTTGGAATAGCATTTTTGGGCTGGGGCGAGGGTCAAAATATAACAGTATGCAGACAGCGTATTCTTACCTCCACCAACAGGGCCACTAAGACCAAGGAGTGGATGGACGATAGAAGAACACTTGAGGGACGGACAATCACAAAACGCAAAATATTTCTTCATAAGAAGAGACGGTAACTCCAGTATTCCACATTTTTAGTGACAGCTTAGAAAATAACCAAAAGGTCTCGGTTTAAAAAGATTCTTGCTATTGCTGTTGTTTTTTATGCGTTTTCTCTGCTGAAATCAACGTCGCCTAAATAACACAATAAATGACATTCTTATTTTTACTTCCAGGATTTTTGAATCTTATTAAGTATACACATTTGGAACAGTGAATTCGACCCCCAAATTACAATGCCACTTGACAAGAGGACTGACTTTGGGCGTTTCCTATTGTCTACGGTAATTTTTGGAGACATCACAATGAAAATTCATGTCACAAATCAGATCAAATAGGTTGGATGGGTGAATTAACTGCCAGTGTGTTGGATTTGATGCAGTCTTCATTGCCTGTGTTTCTTCTTCAAGAACTTTTATTACAATGTCTCATTTTGACAACCACTGCCGACATTTTGTGATAAAAGTTAGGAAGCAAATATCATAAGAGAGGGGCTGTTTCTCCAAGAGAATTACACATAAAACGCACACATTGTCATATTCAAACACACACACACACACACACACACACACACACACACACATATATATATATATATATATATATACTTGCACACGCATGTAGAGAGAACATATGCCTCAACTGCCGACTAAATATATCCCTTGAAGAATTGGCAGTTCGTTAACTAATTTTGGAACTTCTTTGAATAGAACAGAAATCTGTTATAGAAGGGAAGAACATTTCCAGAGAGAATTGTTGAATTCGCTCCTATTTTCTTTCCTGTTATTCTGTGAAACAATCGATTGCGTTGGAAAACCAAGAAGTATACAAAATAATAACTGTCCGCCCCCCTATATATATATATATATATATATATATATATATATATAAAGAAAACTAATATATTTACATAAAGAGTATCTGCATGGTATCTTAAGAGCAAGTGAGTCTTGCAGGATATTGTAAGTTCGATTCTCACTGTATGCTTCCTTCGTGTGATTCTATGCCGAAAAGCACAAATAAAAATTAAATGAATGAAGACATTTCATTGTGTCATAATGGTCATTAAAATAGTCTCATGGACCAGTGACTCTTTGACCCGTGACTCTATAGTTCAATCATTACTTGGTAGCGCTCCTTGTGTAACAGTTGTCGTAGGAAACTGAAATGACGACTCGAGTTCAAATCCTGGGCGAGGTAGCTTGCATTTTTCCATAGCGCTTATACCCTCGGGAAAGTTATACATTCAACTATTCCTCTACTCGCTAAGAGTAAATAGTAGGGCAGACTGAGGTCTTTAACCTTGGTATGGCAACCGGTCTAGGAGAAGGAAATTGACTTTGTGTCTATTGTAATGTAACAAAAGGTTACTGAACGAGAAATAACCAAAACGGAGGTCTGAAATGAAATGGAAATCTTTATTACATTAACAAGAAAAGTGCAGCACGACGCTTTTTTAAAGATGGGTCCGGACGCAGAGCCTTTATATAGATATGCTCGGGCGCTCGAAAAATGCCTCAGACCACATCGTCATTGAAAATGGACGACTCAGGTACGCGGCGATAAACCTAGCCCCTTCAAGCAGGGTTAAGATCTGTGGGAACCCCACCCCCTGAAGCTCGAGGAGGGTTGGTCATGTGACGTGAATGCTGGGCTTCCCCGGCATCCACGTCAGGCAGCCTCGACCGAGTGACCATCGACTGAGTACATTACTCCCTTACAATAGAGTTCAACGTATTTAGGAGGAATGGGACATAGCCATTATTGTTCATATAACAGTGTCCGAATCCTGTTTGTGACTGAGAGGCTGGGTGAATACGCATTATCATATTTACCAACCCCTTCGCTCGGGCAGGATATGACACAAGGTCAATTTTTAGGCGGAGTTTAACAGGTTTTAATTCAGAGTTTTCCTTCTCCTAGACTAGTTGCCTCACTAAGGCTGAAGAACCTAATCTGTCCTACTATTTACCCATAGCTGGAGGGATAATAATTGGATTCATACCTTTCCCAAGGGTATTAGTGCTATGTGAAATGCAATCAGTCTGGTCCAGGATTTGAACTCGTGTCGCCGTGTCCAATCCCTACGGCGATAACCATTACACCACGGGCACCTCCACAAATTCGCATTATGCATGCTAAATGCCTTTTAGTGACAACTTTATGCCAAATATTAGCCGAGATTTAATTTAAGGATACCGCCTATGATTTAATTGCAAGCGAGCACGAATAAAATAAAGTAAGTAAGTTTGGTGACCGTAATCGAAGGCAGCCAGAAGGCTCCTCTTTCAATAGCTACTACACCGAGGTGTAGGGGAGGGCGCTACTCCTTTCCCAGGATTGCTCCACTATACCCTTGATACGCACCTCCACAAGAGGATTTCTGCTCATGCATGTGCAGTAAAGTCCTTTCTGAATGTTTGCTGAACTAGATCAAGACTATGAAACCAATTCTTAATATATTCATAATGTCTGGATATTTCTGGTAAACAGATTGTAAGACATTCGCTTCAAAGACGAATATTCTACAAGAGAAGAGAACTGAAAGTGTTCCACAACTTGAATTATGAGTCACGCAACATTACATTTACTAAATATACGACTTGTAGTTTAAAGTTTAGTTTTATTGGCCACTTGTAAAGGCTGTGAGTTTGATTATCATTGTTGCAGCATTTTGCCAGATTATCCACCTATCTATCTTAGCCCATTCATAACTATTTCGATTTCTTCATATCTATGTATTTTCTCACATTTCCTTTGTTTTATCATATCATGAATGTTCTGTCTCATGCCTTCTCTAGATTTTAGGTCTATGCTAGATTAACGGAAACATAGAATTTTTTAACAAACAATCTGTCGGCTGTAGATTTAACCTGTTGATCCCTTGATGTATCGTCTGATTTTAGCTTGCGTCAGTGGCTGAGATGAAGAGAGTAAAATAAAGTAAAGTTGGCGACCGTAGTCGAGGGCAACCAGAAGGCTCCCTTTTCAATAGCTACTACATCTAGGTGTAGGAGAGGGCGCTACTCCTTTCACTTTACCTTTGATTCGTACCTTATATTGCTGAATGTTAAGCAATGAGGTATCAAGTACCATTTTTAAAGTCTTTGGTATGACTCGACCTGGGATTGAACCCAGGTCTCCCGGACGATTGGCGAACACTCTACCTACTGGGCCAATGAGCCGGTATGAAGAGAGTAATAAAAGTAAATTTTTGAAAGTTTTCTATTTCAACAATCCAGATAATTCATTTGTGTGGCAAGTGTGCGACAGAATCAAACATCCATCAGGAACAGAAACAAAATTGGTTTTCTTAAATCAACACGCGAAAATTCATCTGTACTTATTTACTATTAAGATGAAAATAAATAAGATGCGAAATTATGTGTCGTATTCTTCTTTTCCTTTAAAAAAAAAGAAGAAGAAGAAGATGGCAGACAAATTCCATTAATGAAATTCTTTCAAAATCTATGCAATCACACACGTCGAAATAAAAGCTCAGCTTCAAGTCTAGATTCTAGAATTCGTTCACTTGCGTCCATCCACCTAATTATTTATGACTATTAAAGGAATGTGGTGAGTGTGTAGGAATGTCTGTAATTGGAAGACGCTTTCCATTCCAAAGACAAACTCGATTCCATGCTTGATGGAAAGTAAGAAAAAAACCCAAAAACAAGCAGTCATGAAAATATTTGAAGATGATTGAACATTTGCTGAACCGATTTCAACATTTATCTGCTGCTGTTTCATCCGGAGCTCACACTGTCTAACGCAGTTGAAAGAAATTTCTATTTGCAAAACTGGAAATAAGCAAAGAATTAGATGAACTCTGTGAATCTAGAATAATCTATCTTTTTATAATGATAAAAAAGGCCTTTTTAACGTGGCTGTCAATATTGACGATTCAAACCAGGAGGAAACATACATTTATGAAATCCAAATGTTCGTCTTTCTTGTATGTCCGAAACACTGATCCCTGGAAAAAAATCATACAACTATCTCAGCCACTAAGCAATGCGTAGTTATTTACAAAGAATAGCTTAGCATGGTTCACTAAGAGGGACTGAATTTACAAAACAAGCAAAGAGGTCTAAGAGAGGAACTTTCTAATCATCTATATAAAAGAGGACCTAACTATCTATTTCATTTTGTTAATATCTATCTATCAATCTATTTCTCTATCTTATTCTGTTCCCACTCATCTATTTTGGTCTTTAAACACATCCATTTATTTTAGGACATTAGCTTAACATGCCGTTCTATTCTCATACCTTCCTCAGGTGTCTATTGCATAAAGCCTCCTTGTAAATTGAAGACTTAAATGCCTATCTTCCAATGAAAACTGGGATTTTAATCTTTGTAACAGGCAGTGCAGAAATTTTGTCCAATTTATTTTGGAGGCGAAATGGCAACGTCAAGCCATTCAATTACTCCAGAAAATGTGACTTTTAATAATTAAGTTAATGAGCCTAACAACATTTACAAGTTAAATCCACAGTTCATTCGAATCTGTTGAAGGTTTTAGAATGCGAGTGATATTTGAGGAAGGCCATAGAATGCAACCTGAGCAAAATTGTGATCAAAAACATGAATGAGGAAAATGGTCTAAAAGAATTGTGGTATCCCACACAAACATCTGTGTATGCATACCTCCCATATATATATATATATATATATATATATATATATATATATATACTTGGCGCCTTCAATAAGTTTCCAGACTTTTTTGTACAGGCATTTGAAATTGTCGTAGGCTCTTGAAAATTTACTATGTTATTGCTATACATCTTATGAGATGACTGATCAATTTTTATGATTTCAGGTTCAAATGAACAGCTACAGCAGCAATCGGAATACACCCTACGAAAGCCTGATTGTCACAGCTGGTGAATTTCAAAAATCCAATCTGACACTTTAGAAGAACGATATA
Source organism: Sepioteuthis lessoniana (assembly GCA_963585895.1). Classification (NCBI taxonomy): domain Eukaryota; kingdom Metazoa; phylum Mollusca; class Cephalopoda; order Myopsida; family Loliginidae; genus Sepioteuthis; species Sepioteuthis lessoniana. Next base: position 9,719,165 of record OY757915.1, on the reverse strand, counting down.
CAATAAAATTCTGTTATAAACTTGGAAAAAATGCCACTGAAACGTATGGAATGCTTCAGACTGCTTTTCGACCATCTTGCATGAATTGAGTATCAGTTTTTGAGTGGCATAAGAGATTCAAGGAAGACAGGGAGTCTGTGAGGGATGATGAGAGGTGTGGGAGGAGTAAGGAAGTCAATACACCAGAGTTGATTGGCCAGAGGGTTAGGGTCAGGGTTACTATGTTGAGGTTTTAAGGGAGTTCAGGAAGAGATTCCTTGGGAAGAGGTCAGCACTCTTCAAATCGGCTCAGTGGCATTTCTACCAGGACAATGCACTGGTCCACAACTCCATCCTTTTCACAGACTATTTGACCAAAATGGGCATCAACACAGTTCCTCACGCTCTCTATAGTCCAGACCTTGCTCCCTGTGACTTTTGCTTATTCCCTAAGCTCACAGGCTGTCGTTATGAGAGAACTGAGGAGATGGAAAGGCTGTGACGAAGGTCATTGACACGCTCACACAAGAGGACTTCCATGGGGTCTTGCAGAAGTTGTTGGAACGGTAGAACAAGTGCATTGCAGCCGGAGGAGATTACTTCGGAGGGGACTTGAGTTTCATGTGTGTACTATCAATAAAAGTGCCCATACGAAAAAAGTCTGGAGACTCATTTAATGATCCTTTTATATATATATATATATATATATAATTCTGATTTTCAATGCATTTAGATTGACAATTCACAAACATTTACATTATGCATCGGATAGTTCTTTTCTATAACTTTTGCATTGATTCTTGACCTCTAACCATACCTTCAGGAGTAGCAGTATATTTTTCTTTTAAAATCATTAGCAATGTATATCCATTATACCTATCATAGCCATATTCTATCTGTAACAATTTCCTGAAATCATGGTCTTTTTCATATAATTCTGGTTTAGTTTGATTTCTTTGTTTAATGCCATATCAACCTTCGTTGTTTATTTAATACCAAAGCCACCCTTCCAGAAGAACGAAAGTGATACAATTTAGCCCTTAACTGGGAGGATAAGTGGGTTCATAACTTTCCCGAGGGGCATTTGTCCGAAAGTGAACGAATAAGCGAGAGTGGATTCGAATTCGCTTACTACGATCCCGCAGACCAGCTCTTTAACCATAACACCACGAGGACATCCACCCCTGCGTAATTCCGGTTTTGGTAAGAAAATAATTTGCATTCTGGTAACACTTAGCTTTTATTGAAAGATGTATATTTGATTATCAAAACCTTATTTAATATTTGGTCGGATTTAATTCGGATTATATATATATATATATATATATATATGTGCGTGTGTTTGTGTGTGTGTTAGTGTGTGTGAATGTGTGTGTGTGTGTGTGTAACGGATACATTCACCGCATATAAAATCTGAAACGGTCATAAAATCTATAAAACCATGATAGTACTCAACACACGAAGGTTATAAAATAAGATAAATGAAAATGTGGAACAAATATCACAATATAAAAAAAATGATAAGAGATAAAACACATAACTCAGAGTTTCTCGGAATCGATCTTCAGGTGAGCTAATTTTAACCATGAATTTATATATGCATGCGTGTTTGTGTGTGTGTGTGTGTGTGTGTGTGTGTGAGAGAGAGAGAGAGAGAGAGAGAGAGAGAGAAAGAGATGACCATCTAAATGTATGATAATGTTAAAGTATTCCAGAAAGAAAAGCACAAAAACTTAACAATATCTATCTATCTATCTATCTATCTCTGTGTATCAATCCCAGTCTGTTTATATCTATCTATTAATAGTAATATATTGAAAAGTTGGTAGGATGACCGGTAATAATCTGTATTGGTGGTAAGTATGTCAGATTGTAGCATTGCTTTCTGTTGTTCTGGTTAATCGATCTTTTTTTATTTGGATGTAGGACGGAGAGGGAAATGTTAAGCTGAGGTATATTCTTCATTAGTCAAACAAACAGAAGGTTGCTGCAATCTAACAATACTGTTCTCAGACTTACTGTGCCAGGTTTTACTGGTTAAAAACATTTCATCCTGCCATGGATGAAATTAGACGTTTTACTTTCGTTTGACCACATGTATCCCTTAGGTGTTCTATTGATAACAACATCATTCTTCTGCGCTCAAGTCACATTGGTGGATATATCACGATAGATAGATAGATAGATACATACATATTAGATATATTTGTGGTCTTTGTAATACTGGATTACAACCCAAAAATTTAGCAAATAAGAAACACAGGTACTCCATTCACACTGATGTGTCAAAATTTCATAAAAAGGTTTCATAAGTTGTTCGTTGAAAAGCTCAACATGTGTCCTAAAGTAGAAAACATCATCATCATTGTCATCAAAGCATCCCGAAAGGACGTACTCCCTTTACTCTCTCGCCATCCGTTCCTACCAGTCATCGTGCTATGCAAGTTCTCTTGACCTCACTCAGTGTCAACATTGGTCAGCCAACACTGGTGTGTGCTTGTGTAGGAGTCCATTTATGTGCTCGTCCTTACTTCCCCAACATATCTTTTTCGTCTTGGATAGTTTGTGAGATGGGAGGTAAATAGCCATGCTGCTGCTACTACTTTGTTGGGTGTTGCTTCCAGGATTTGTTCAAAATAGAACGTGGCATACTTGTGTAGTTCCTATAGCGCTTTTTCTCGAAGAGTTTCGTTAAAGTTGAAGAAGTGTAACTATATAGTAGTACAAATGCGGTAACAGAATTTCACTTTTATTCTGTCATTGATCAAATTTACATGTGGTCGATAACATGTCCATAGTTTTACCTCTGCGCTTTCAGTAGGTGAGATATCACTAATCAAAATGAACTAATCGGAGAAAGAAGATGATATTTCATCTTGTCCATCGATTTATGGTATGCTTCAAATGAACTGGGCGAATTCCCCTGGGGTAGTGCTGCGCTATGACATCGAAATGAGCAAGTCTCAATCCACGGATGCAATTACATTCACTTTCGGACTAATGCCCCTTCGTAAAGGTATAAACCTCTTTATACCCCCAGCTATGGGTTAAATAGAAATACTGCTGTTATTCTACAAGGTTGATAAATAAAGAAAGAAAGAATCACATGAACTGCCTGTTGAAATCGAGGAATTAGCGTCAAAAACCATATTTTGTTTAAAAAAATTATCCATTTTGGAATCTATCTGATTTATTCCGGCTGCAAAATTTATTTTGGAATTTCTAATTTCCTTTCAAAACAGACAAAATATAACGGAAGAATCGATGTGAATCTAACTTGTCCGCTGTCTGAAGAGATGGTCGCTAAATTTCACCTAAATACATTCGTTGATAGTATCCAATAGAAATACATTGTTGAGTTGATTTACAAATAAATCAGTAATGTCGTTTGGTCAAAAGTAAATACATAAACAAATACATATATATAAAATACATAAACATTATTTTTGCTTCTTTAGTAGCACACAGTATACGGATGTGTATTCGGTAAATACATATGTATCATTATTTACGGTAAACCACGTGTGTTTTCTTGGGGGACAATTCTGCTTTTTTACACTCAACTGGACAGATAGATCTTAATTATGTTCAGCTGCTTTTTATACTTTTTGCGAATGACATTAAATCATATTTTCGTAGTTCATTTTTTATTACCGTCGGTGTTCAAAAAGAGTTTCTTTTGGGATGTTGTTACAGAATTTCTATGGTAATACTCACCTGTTTATATCCAAATGACTCACGATATTTTAATGTTATTTTGTCTGGCACAAGGATAAGAAATTTCGATACTAATAAACATCAACAGATTTACATTCAACTCACGTTGAAATCATTAGTTCTTTTCTGCTCACCGAAGTTAAGTAAAAATGATGCTGATCCGTATTAAGTTGGGTAGCAATTTAGTAAATGCAGATAGTGTAGCAGACTACGAAAAATTTCGAAAAACCAACAATGTTCTTAGACTCTTCTAAAATGGTTACCAAAAGGATCTCAAAGATGTGAACTGGTCAGGTTTGGTTAGGTTTTATAACATATTAACCATTATGAGTTTTTTAAATGCCAAACCTATTTTTATATATAAACAATTCTATTTCCAACAATTCAGTTTAGCATAAGTAGACAGTTTAGTTCTATTTGACCCATAGATAGGAGTCTATCAGGTGCTACAACACCAAGTCAGAGTGGAGCTGGGAGAGACGGCATAAAAGGGGTACTTCTCATTCCCCAAAAGCTCCAGCATTAATGGAACCCCACCATTAGACTATAAGTGTCATATGCAGAACACTCGTTGGAGGAGTCTTACCCTTCTGCAGAGATGCAGTCGGTGTATTCTGCAGCCCCAGACGACTGAGCCATAGTTTGGTTTGGCTTGGTTTAGTTGTTCAATGTTATATCCTGTGCTTAAAGATTATCTAATGCCAAAGTTTGATACATGGGCATTAAATAACCCACGAAAGTTGATATGCCATTAAACAAAGAAACTGATCATTATTATCATTTGTTTGCATACAGTCAGTATCCATATTTACCCAACCCCTCCGCTCGGACAGGATATGACACAAGGTGAATTTTTAAGCGGAGTTTAACAGGTTTGAATTCAAATTTTCCTTCTCCTAAACTAGTTGCCTCAACAAGGCTGAAGAACTCAGTCTGCCCTACTAATCACCCATAGCTAGAGGGAGAATAATTGAATTCATACCTTTCCCAAGGGTATTAGTGCTATGTGAAATGCAATCAGCCTCGTCTAGGATTTGAACTTGTGTCACCGTGTCCATACAGTCGATATCGAGTATTCATAGATAGCACAAATAAATTGAATAATTTGCGCACAGTTATATGGTTTCAAGTATTCCTATGTAATATAAATAATTTTTTGAGTTATATTTGATCCATTGATGGAATCCTTACAGTCTGATTCAGAATTAACCTAGGGGTAATGTCAATGAAAGATATGAATTATTGATTTTAATGGCATGTCAACTAGTCTTGAGTTATTTTATGCTGCGAGGTTAGAGATTAGTGTTTATTGTATCTTCATATTTACATTTTTTGGTAGGAATACAAACAGCATATTCTAAGTTTCGCTGATTGGACTCTCTCTCTCTCTCTCTCTCTCTCTATATATATATATATATATATATATGAAATTCTTTTTGGTAGAATTCCGAAAACAATTCCACAAATTCAGACTGAAAAAGCAATGGATGTACAAATCTCACGGTAAACATTTAAAAAATATATTTGGGAATCCCTGTATTACCCACTTTTTCCCCCTGTTTCTCTTTTTTTCTTCCCACTCCTAGGCAGAAGCAGTTTGTAAACCCTGCCGACAGCACTCAGCATGACTACCCCGTACTTCATACAAACGAAATGTCTCTTCGAAATGCCAAAATAATTTACCGCTACTTCAACTTCGAAGCCTTTTCTGCTAAAAAGGGAAAGGATAAAGGCCAGTGTTGAATTAAAGACTAAAATCCTTAGATTCATGCCTCTAGGCGTCAACACACTTTGGAAAAAAAAAAAAAGAAAAAAGAAAAAGTATATGTACATTTACACATAGTCACATGAGAGACTCATTAGTTTGTGTTGTTGGTTGTTGCTCTTCCCGGATAGTTGCAACTATCATGACAGAAGGATAAAACTGGAGAATTATACTGAGGCGAAACATTACAATAAGCTTTTTTTATTCAATTATTAATTATATTTACCTGATACAGGAGTTACATCCATACCGGGTCAGAAGAAAAATAATATCAACTTGGTTTCAGACCGGACCAGTTCCTTCGTCTAAGAAAGGTAAAGCTTATATTTCCCAGCGCCTGAGGCGCCTCAAAATGGAGAATTTAGAGCTGGAAAAGCGTTTTTTGTAAATTCCACACATGAATTTCAATTCGTGCGTGCTCCCCGCCACTCTAAAATGACTTCTTGTGAAATCTAACAAGCTGGAAAGTCGAATAAATATCTCCTTTTTTTAAACATCGTAAGAATTTAGTGGTGCCAATACAATATACAGATAGATAGGTGATCGTCTTCGAGAATCAGAAATCCAAACCATATAGCTTTTACGAAGGTTCGATAACCAGAAATTTGTGCTACTGGGAAATATTTATTTTCTCGAAGGAAATACGCACACACTCAGGCATATATATCTCTCTCTAAGTTAGGATAGCGTAGACACAGAGTCAACGGCGCTTGTTGACTGTCAGTTTCTCGCTTATGCGATAATCAGGCCGAGAGCTCTTGGACGTGACCAACCTTTCATAGCACTGATGGCAGCGTCGTTATTAGGAGAATGCTGTCCATCTTTTATCTGCCCAATTCGCGAGTATGAGCTGATCAAGGCCCTCTTTATTTCATGCTTTGACTGTTGAGTTGGACGCGGGTCCTTTCAATAGCATCATTATCATCGTTGCTGAAAAACGCATTACCCACCAGTAATCTGTGCTCGCATCAACTACTTGGTCTTAACGATGATTGCCGATAGGGGAAATTCTTTCCCCATAGAAGAATTCAATAAAAAAGTTTCGGTGTCCTGTCAAATGCCACATTGCCAGACTGCAGCTCAGTTTCTGTCTGAAATTAGGCGAAAAAATAAAGATTATTGAAGAGATATATCATTAGCAACCACAACCAATGTTAGGGGAGGGAACAACAGATTCTTATTCATCGCTGTAGTGTCGATAGAAAAAAATAGTTTTGTAGCTGAAAATTTGCTCTATACTACAGGGCTATTGTCCTCTGTGTGAAAGCAGTTACAGTTTCTGTGGAAATACGGAGAAGCATCTCGATTGAACCCCCTCTCCAATATTTCTTTACAGTGTCTGTATGTTTATATATATATATATATATATACTTATCCCTGTATATATATTTCCACACACACACACACACACACACACACACACACATCAATATATATATATATATATATATATATATATATATATATATATATATATATATATACAAATGCACGCATGTACAGTGTTCTTTGTGTAATGTGTACTGTCGGAGGAAATGGACGTGGTGACTAGAGTTCAAGTCCCGGATGAGGTTGGTTACATTTCACATATCGATAACACCTTAGAAAAGGGAAGAATCCAATTATTCACCCTTTACTTATCGATAAGAGGCAGAGCAGACTGGGCTCTTAACCTTACTATGGCAACCGGTCCAGGAGAAGGAAAACTCTGAATCACTCCTCTTAAAAACTGACCTTATGCCACATCCTGCTTGTGTAGAGGGGTTTGGTAAATGTAAGAAATTTAAGCTTTTTAGTAGATTATAAACAGGAGTGAAAATTTTTTTGATGTCTTTGCTCGGTCTGCTTTTTTTTCTAACCATGCAAATCTGATTCTGTTTCGTATATTATCCACATAGGGAAACATATCAATTTAATTTTCTGTATTATATTCCTATTTTTTATTCCATCGAACCAAGACCACACACACACACACACACACACACACAATGTGATGCCAGCAAAGAAGTTAATACAATGTTAGTGTTTGTGGATATTGTCTGTAACTTGGCTGACATTAGTATTATTTATTTAAAAAGATTTGTTCACTGCAAGCCGCTGGTTATGCCAAAGAAACTCATCTCGGCGTCCTCTGACTAATTGTTGTTTCCTAGCAACAATTTGGGAAGATATGATTGGTCAATTCTTAATGACAGAGCAATGAAAGCCGAAGAAATGAAACAAAACTGACCAATCGTATAAATCGATTGGGCCAATAATGTTTATCAATAACCATATTTTAATTTACTTTGAGCCAAGACCAGCACAAGCCTCAAATTATGGCTGTAGCGGAGACAATCAAATTGGTTATCAATGGCTTTGTTAATCAGCACTAATCATCTTCAGCAATAGTACGTGCTTTCCTTTTACTAGGTTGGTCGGCAGAAACCGAATGAATTGCGACGAAGAAAAAAGCGACTAATCACGTGATATCTGTTTAGGGTCGATGATTGATTCCTTGATAGTAGAGAAGAAGAGAAGACAGCTATCAGCTGCGATATCTTTGATCTCTTGCAAGAAATTATTTCTGTTGCAGTTGTTGTTGTTGCTATTGCTGCTACTGTTGTTGTTACTGTTACGCACCGGAAAAATCGTTGATGGCAGGGTGGGTTGCTCGGGGTAAGGTAGTTGCTGAGTTAGAAACAAAGATAAGAGGGACACTTAACACTAATGTTCGATTTTAGAAGATCTTGGATGTTGGAAATATTCGGATTTCAAGTCGGTGCTTGTTTAGGGAAAGGGTGGTTGGGTTGGCGTCCGATTGAACATCGCAATTGCAGCGATTGGGGGTCTTTGGGGGTTTGCTCTTGGCTCGCTGAAAACGATGACGGAATAAATTACTCTGCGGCTCAAGTCAATCTCCTAGCTGCTGGCATTTCGTCATCGGACACTTCCTTTAGACCAGACCATGAGGAAATCAATCAAACAGACTTCCTTAGATTGTCTGCTGCCTGCACTGTCTGATGATATATATATATATATATACACGACGGTCAGCTTAAAAGTTCATGGGCTGAGCCAGATACCCTTATCAAGAGTGACTAAATGATGCATATTTTTCAACTTAATACTCTTGGGTTCTCTCACTTCTTACATCAGTGTTGCAGTACTTGGATCCCATTTGTCAAAAAGTCATTAAATAGAGGAAGAACGGCATCATACGAACTTTTCAGTCGATGACCGTTCTGTCCTATGTCGTATCTCTCTCTCTCTCTATATATATATATATATATGTCATTCAATATATATATATATTTATATATAGGTAGATAGATATATATTAAAGAGGTTTATGGTTCTTCCTGGCTCATTTGATATCAAATAAACTTTTACCTATCATAAAGTTAGCTTAGACTAAGAGAATAAGAAATCACTCTGATTGTAACAATCCATTTCCCACCCACTCTTTATCCGATCTTTCTTCTTCACACTCTTTTATTTCGTCTCACCTCTTCCCATCAACAGACAGCAAAAATATGTATACATATGTAAAGATGCATTCCAGTATATACACAAATACAGGTATATATGTGTGCACAAGCAACAGCACATACACAAACACGGCGATATTCAAAAGCACACAAATTTAGGCACACATTTACACATATCCACTCCCTTTTTGAACAAAAAAATAACCATATTAATCAGCCTTTTTTTTTGAAAACCTTCACTCTGACAAATGTGGATAGCAGGAAAACAAGGGTCACAGACTTTACCATGATATATATATATATATATATATATAGTTAGAGTGTTCGCCAATGGCCCGGGAGACCTGAGTTCAATTCCAGGTCGAGTCATACCAAAGACTCAAAAAATGGTACTTGATGCCTCCTTGCTTAACACTCAGCATTGTAAGGTACGGATCAAGGGTAAAGTGGAGCAATCCAGGGAAAGGAGTAGCGCCCTCTCCTACACCTTGGTGTAGTAAGCTATCGAAAAGGGAGCCTTCGGGTCACCCTCGACTATGGTCGCCAACTTACTATATATATATATATATATATATATATATATATATATATATATATATATATATATATATATATATATATATATATATATATATATATATATATATATATAACGATAGCTGTTAAGGGGGTGTATCTAAATAGTAATAGTGATTCATAAACGTTTAAAATTTACTTCGCTGCTGCTGGTTACTCGTGGCTGAGGGGTAGAGTCTTGGATTGGCGTTTGAGTCAACCGGGTTTCGATCCCAGCTACAGGAAGCTAGTATGTCTAGCCACACTGATGAGTTCTGATAGAACGAAACAGATCTGTCTATGGATGACTATATATATATGGGTTTGCCTTGAAAGTAATGATATTGTTCCTTTAAATATTAAGGATGAGGTATTGTCAAATAATTGACTTTAAAAATTACAGTTCAAATCAATGTGATTTTATTGATCTATTTACACTGGTATTTGAATCCATTATTAGAAATTGAACTCAGAAAGTATCAACATATTGAATTTAAGATATAAAAATTGTTATACGTGAATTCAAAAATCGTGCAAATGTTAATCATTTTAGATTTTACGTTAAAATCACCCGATTTTCCCAAATGTTTTATAACATTTCCATTTTGTCTTTACATTAAACTTTAAAATTCAGACTAATTAAGCTCAATGTGTTCACCAGATTTTCTAAATTTTTCACACACACACACACACACACGAGATTTTGTTGTGACAAAAAATTAAGTGATCTACTTTGTGAGTTGGTGAAAAAAAAATTCAGTTTGCGTTTGATTGTCAGAATATTTGTAAGAAAAACCGAAACAAAAACCAAATTTTGTTTCAAAAACGATAGGATAATGTATCAAAAATATTTAACGAGTTAATACAGTCCCATGAAGAAATCAAAATCAGTCCAGGATACAGATTTTTAAGTGTCATTAGGCATTTTTGGATGTCAAATGGTATTTCTGCTTTATATGGATCAGCTGAATTTCAATCTGATTTACAAACCAGAACACAAAACACCAGTCTCATTACATTCTAGAAACATCCGTTTCAGTCACGATCTATCTATCTAACTATCTGTTCATAAAGTTTCACATGTCCACCCATTTAAGTTCACCGGAGAAAAAATTATTGTAATTTTTTGTGATTTGAACTAATTAAACCCTCAAAGTTATCGGGATTTTTATTTTTCGCAAAACAAACGAAAAAGCCAAACCAACCAACCAAACAAACAACGAAAAAAACAATAAAAAACGTATTTTATATTCTATTTGGGGGTTCACTTTCAAATTTTAATTCAATGTTGTATAATAACCCTTTCCCGGAACAGCGTTGGAGAAGACAAGAAATCAGACAGGTCAAATAATTTTAATTTTTATTAACTTCCGAGTGGGGATTCCTTTTTTTTTTAAATACTTGTTCTGGGTGGTCATTCTACATTGTATTAGAATGTAAAAATGAACCCACCCTTAAAAAAATAAAGAAAACCACAAGAATTTTTTTTTTTTGTCCCGGTGAACTTAAACGAGTACACGTATAAAATTATATAAATTTATATTGATTTGTTCATATGTATGTATGTATGTATGTATGTATGTATGTATCACTGGACATTGGCATGATGGTTAGAGTGTTCGCCAATAGCCCGGGAGACCTGGGTTCAATCCCAGGTCGAGTCATACCAAAGACTTAAAAATGGTACTTGATGCCTCCTTGCTTAGCACTCAGCATTATAAGGTACGGATCAAGGGTAAAGTGGCGCAATTCAGTGAAAGGAATGGCATCCTCTCCTTCACCTTGTTGTTGTAGCAATTGAAAAAGGAGCCTTCTGATCCCTCTTGACTTAGGTCTCCAAATTACTTATGTTTATATGTATGTATGTATGTATCTATCTATCTATCTATCTATCTATGAGCGAGTGTTTGTATTTGTGGGCGATTGTATTTGGAAAAAGAATTCTCAAGTGTGTTGAATAAATTTGAACTATTTTCATTAAAAGATATCCAAAATAATCCATGTTTTGTAGAACTTGTATTTGTTCATAATTTTTTCAAAGTTTGAGGCAAAGGTATGGGGATGGTGTTGCAGAAGGCGGGGTATAAAACGATCTTTGCTGTTCTTCAAATGGGAGATATATGTAGGCTTGTCAACAATGAAAAGGCCACGTGTTTTTTCTTGTTCTTGCATGTAGAAGCTTTTTAGAGATCTCATCTTGTTAATTGTTCTGCCATTTATCCTTCATCTGATCCTCAAAGAATGTTTCATTGTCACGCAAGACGAAATCTTTATTTAATTGGTAGACAACGAAACGCTTACAGAAGCATTTAAGACCTATTTACATTTGATTTGAAATACGATATTGGCTATTCTGTCATTTTACACAAGTTCAACTCATGTTTCACTGATATTCACCGATACAGATGTTACCCCCCAAATCTATTTGTTCTCCTCTGGCCTTTATGGTTAAGGCAAACATTCCTTTCATCAGAAATTTGGCGTTTTTACTGGGCTGTGATTTTCGCATATGACCTGCTTTCTTCCACTCACTGTTCTACGCTGCAAATCACCTCCGTTAACTTACTGACCTATGTTGGGCACTTCTGGTGGTGTAATGGTTAGCAAGCTAGACTAGCAAACCTTCACGAGTGAGTTCGAGTCTCATTGGGTGCCCTATTCGTTCGGCCTTGTGCCACACCGAAGCAAAGAGCTTTGTAAATTACTAACCTATGTCGGGTTTTATGAGAGAGAATGGTAAATATGTTGGAAATAGATTTACGTTATAGTAATGTTTATCTGCCGTAAATTGCAGTCGACTTTTGGAGACTGAAAATATCTTTTCAAAACAAGGAATTAATCCATTCAGTAGAGTTAAAATCCAGACCTTCATTACAGAATATCTAACCAGTGGAACTCTTAACAATCGATATACACCACTTACCGTTACCCTAGCACACTGCCACAAACATTTCCAATCTTCTCAACGTCACAGTAACTTACTGAATGTTTAGAGATCAACCAAACTCAAAATTCTGAGCTAAAAATACTGAGGAAGACTTATACGCCAGGTTGAATTGTATGCTGCAATTTACAGTATATAATTTCGTTGTTTCTACTTATACCAGCTCATTGGCCTAGTGGCTAGAGTGTTCGCCAATGATACGGAAGACCGGGGTTCAATCCCAGGTCGAGTCATACCAAAGACTTTAAAAATGATACTTAGTACCTCCTTGCTTAATACTCGGCAATATAAGGTACGTATCAAGGGTAAAGTGGAGCAGTCTAGGGAAAGAAGTAGCGCCCTCCTCTACACCTTGGTGTAGAAGCTATTGAAAAGGGAGCCTTCTGGTTGCCCTCGACTATAGTCGCCAACTTTACTTTTACTTATATCGGATTTATTAGATTTCTTAGTCTTGGTAGGCAACCAGTCTACGAGAAGGGAAAAACAAATAGGTCGGGGACAAAACCCACACAACTGTCGAAGAATCCAGAAGGCAGGTTGTTTGATAACTTAACCAAAAAACAGGCTGTAAACATTGTGAATTTAGATGTATTCACAGCGTGAACCCGATAAAATCGTCTCCGTGATAACAATTATTTATAAGTTGAAAGCTGTGATTGTTACAGTAAAAGACAAAAACACCTAAAAAAGAAAAGAAAATAGATTTATCGTTCATACTTAATATCAAGACATGTAAATTGTTTTGTGAAAAAAATTCATGGAATTTATAGAGAAATATTTTTTGCTTGAAGTGAGTGACTCTTAAAGTTATAGATATGTGCCCAACCCCTCCACACGAGCAGGATGCAACATAAGGTCAATTTTCTAAGCGGTATTTATCAGGTTGAATTCAGAGTTTTCCTTCTCCAAGACTGGATGCTATACCAAGTTTAGCTCAGTCTAACTATTTACCGATAGCTTGAGGAGGAATAGTCGGATTAATACCGTTTGCAGGGGTATAAGCGCTCTATGAAATGCAAACAGCCTCTTCCAGGGTTTGAACTAGGGTCAATGTGCTTATTTCCTACGACGATAAACATTACGCCACGAGAGCCTTCAAACTTATTGATTTTAACGTTTTTTCGACTGGTTTGTTACATCTAACTTACCAATAATGCTATGTAATTATTTTGCGTCTCCAATTTGAAGAAATACCACCAAACTTGATTATATCTAATTAAATATTATAAACTATTTTACTGTAGTCGGACATTATCCGTTTTTCTTTTGAATATAGCTCTCTGTTTATTATAGTGAATACAACTCTCACTGAGATCCACTTCTATATAATTAGAAGCAGAATCATTTTTCTAAAACCTTCTTTTGGATCTAATAATGACGTCATATAAAATTATTTGGCTATTTCTAAAAGACAAAAAGACAAAGTCGATTTTAGTTGTGTGTTTATTTGGATACTTTTAGTTTTTCCAATCTATTAAGAAAGCTCTCCGAGATTTTTCCAAGGGAATCAATAAACAACAGAAAGAATTGTCCCTTTGAGGTTCCATTATTTTCTCACTTTTCTGGCAAGTTTAACATATTTTTTTTTAGTTTCTGCTTGTTTTCTCGATGAGAAAGAGAAGAAGAAAAAGACGGTGAAGTAAAAGTGAGAAAATAATTAATGAAAGGAAATCTAAAAACGTAAATAGGAAAAAAAAAATGAAAATGTTGGGGAAACAAACCATAAACATTCCTGAAAGTAGAGTAAATGACGAGGGAGTTCAAACTTTTTGAACAAAAAACAATCTCTCTGTTGATGAGGCTTACAATAAGTAAACCGTATCTTCTTCAGGGAGTAAGACTTCCACTTTATGGGATATTCTGGGTATGACATTAAACTACATCCAGTGGTGAGGCTCAGGGGAGTGTAGAGTCACCCCTACATTGCCATTACTCCCAGGTCCACTGGAAATTTGTTTGGGTTGAACCTAGAGGTCAAATAGATCTATTTTAACTTATTATTATTATTATTATTATTATTATTATTATTATTATTATTATTAAATATAGTCATTAATGTTAGACAAACTATTTATCCGTATACAAATTATTTTTATTAAACATATTTATTTTAGATTACAATCGTTCAGAAAGAATTATTATTATTATTATTATTATTATTATTTACTCATTGGTGTTTGAGTGACAGCAAGTCTCCTCAAGTCTGCAGGACTCTTCTCACTATTCTGGTCGTTTTCAATAATGTAGTAGTTTGGATGGTCTCCACACGTCCTCCAACTTCCGAGTCCTCCAGTCCCTTTAGTAATCCTTTAGTTACTGTTCCAAACGCACCAATTAAAATTGGTATAATTGTCACCTGCATGTGCCATAGTTTTTTCAATTCTCTAGCAAGGTCGAGGTACTTATCCTTCTTTTCACATTCTTTCAGTTTTATTCTGTGGACAGCCGGGACAGCAAAGTCGACAATTTAGCAAGTTCTCTTTTTTTTTTGTTGATCATTATTAGGCCTGGTCTTCTGGCCGTGATTGGGTGATCTGTGTGTATGTCAAAGTCCCATAGGAGTTCATGTGTTTTTTTTTCTTGGACAGGTGCTGGGTTGTGCATATACCATTTATTTGTATGGTCAAATTTAAATTTCTTGCACATTTCCCAGTGGATCACCTTGCCGACCCAACCGTGTTTAGTTTTATATTCCTTCTGCGCTAATTTGCTGCATTTGCTTATTATGTGATTGATGGTTTCATCTCTGTCACCACATCGCCTACATTTGGTATTTTATTGCGTCTTATCTATTCTCGTTTTGATATGATTGGTTCTTACGGCGTTGTTTTGTGCTACTATTAGGAGAGATTCGATTTCTCTCTTAAAGTTTCCTTTTCTTAGCCATGTCCAGGTTTGTCGTGTGAGATGTTGTTCATTAGTCGTTTAAACCGCCTATAGATTTATTTTCCTTCCCATTTTTGTTTCCTAGTTATTGTTATTCTGTTGTCCATCGTGTTATCAGTATCGTTTCTGACAGCTGTAATGAGTCCTCCATTGTGTTTTGTATATAGTCT
Source organism: Sepioteuthis lessoniana (assembly GCA_963585895.1). NCBI lineage: Eukaryota > Metazoa > Mollusca > Cephalopoda > Myopsida > Loliginidae > Sepioteuthis > Sepioteuthis lessoniana. The sequence goes on along the minus strand of OY757915.1, from coordinate 9,703,679 downwards.
TCGAGTTATTGTATCGATGCGTCACCACTGTCTTCAATGCTGGCAAGCCCTCTTCCTCCCTCTTTTCTTGATATATATAGTCTGTCAACGTCGTCTCTCGGATATAATGCCTTATAGTTTTCTTGCTCTTTGGTCCATTTGTTTAAGTTCATCTCTGGTCCACTTCAGAAAGGGTCCAGAATATCTAACGAGGGGTACAGTCCAGGTATTTATTTCTTTGATAAGGTTTCGGCTTGAGAGTTTTATCTCTAGTAGTTTTCTAGTTCACCTGAGATCTTCTTTTTGAATTTAGTATTTAATTTCCACTTGTTTGATGGTTTTAGCCTCCAAGATACCCAAGTATTTGTAGGTTTCGTTTTCTGCGAGCGTTCTACTCTTATCTTGATTTGGTTGTTCCATTCTGTCAGTAAGATATCGTTTGCCACTTTTCAGTACAGGCATGGAACATTTTTCTCTGCCAAATTCCATTCCTATGTTCTGACTGTATATTCTAACTGTGTGTATAAGAGTTTCCAGTTCTTTTTCATTTTTGCAAATAGTTTGATGTCATCCATGTATATGAAGTGATTAATCATTGCCTGTGACCTACTAAATTTGTATCCGGCCGTGTATTTTCTGAGAATGTGGTTAAGTGGCATCATGGCTATTATGAATAATTAGGGTGATTGAGCATCTCCTTGGAAAATCCCTCTTTGAATCTTTGTTTCAGATAATCTTCTTCCTCCTGCTGTCAATTCCACTCTCTACGTTTCCATAGTTTCCTCGATAAAGTTTATGACTTCATGTGATATTTTGTACATTTTGAGGTAGTTTATTATCCAGCTTTGTTGAACCATATCACATGCCTTTTTGTTGTCAATCCAGGCCATTGCTAGATTTTTCCGTCTGGTCTTGCTCTCATTTAGGATGTGTTGATCTATGTAAAGTAACTCTGCTGTGCCTCTAGTTCCTTTATAGCATACTTTCTGTTCGTCAGGAAACAAACCACGGCTGGTTAGCGAGTAGTAAATCTCTCCCCTTATTTGTGCTGTTAATATTTGCCACATCATCGGTAGGCAAGTTAGGGGTCTGTAATTGTTTGGAGCGGTTCCTTTGCTTGGGTCCTTTTGGATCAACGTGGTCCTTCCTTTGGTCCTCCATTCAGGTACGTGTGCTGTTTGTAGGCATTTGTTCATTTCTAGTGCTAGTCTGTCGTTAATGGAGATGAATTTATTGAACCAGAAACCATGAATTACATCATGGCCAAGCGTTTTCCAATTTGATATTTTTTAAGGGACGTTTTGAGTAAATTGATGTGCATTTCCGCTTTCGGGCCTTCTTCAAGTCCTTCTAGTTTTCTTGTTATATTGTTTTTCCATTTAGCCTTTTCTTTAGGTTTTTTGGTTGCCATATTTTAGTCTAAAATCGTTGGGTTTCTTTTGCATCCGGTTGTTGGTATGTTTTAGTGTCATCTCCTCCCAATTGTTAATAGAATTTTCTTTCATTGTCTTGGAATGTCCTGTTTTGTCTGTATTGTTTTACCCTTTATTATTATTATTATTATTATTATTATTATTATTATTATACTTCTGTTAGAATTTATCACACGAACTTTCAGTGATTGCTTTCATTGGAGTTTGAGTCACAGCAAGTCTCCTCAAGTTTCCAGGAGTTTTCTCAGTATTCTGGTCAGTCTTAATAATGCTGTTGTTTGGATACTCTCCACTCGTCCTCTGATTTCCAGCTCTTCCTGCTACTTTATCAAGGGATCGCTCCGAGTACACCAACTACAATTGGCATCACCATCACCCTTATGTTCGATAGCTGTTTTTAGTTCTTTGGCAAGGTCTAAATACTTATCTCTCTTTTCGCTTTCATTTAATTTTACTCTGTGGTCTGTCGGGACAGCAAACTTCGCTTTTCGGTAGTTTGTCTTTTTTCTTGTTGACTGTCACCAGATCTGGTCATCTGGCTGCGATTAAGTGATCTGCTTGTATCTCAAAATCCCAGAGAAGTTTGTACGTCTGATTCTTCAGGACGGATTCTGGGTTGTGCATATACCATGGTAAAGGTCAAATTTCCCACAATTCCCAGTGGATCACCTTGCCCACCCAGTCGTGTTTAGTCTTATACTCTTTCTGTGCTAATTTGCTGCATTCGCTTATTATGGGATTGATTGTTTCGTCTCTATCTCCGCATAACCTACACTTCCTATTAAATTGCGTCTTGTCTATTTTTCCTTTAATCTAGTTTGTCCTTATTTTTGTGTTGCAATTAGATCAGATTTAGTTTCTCTTTTAAGGTTTACCTTCCTTAGCCATGTCCAAATCTTCTCGAATCATCATTATTATTATTTACTTGAAACCTAATCATGGCTAGAAAATTATTGGCATATGTTAGGAACACTTGAAATCATACAACTGTACAAAAATGATGTCATTAAATAGAAATACTTATTGAAAACCAAAAAACAATCTAGGAATTATTTGTATTAGATAGGAATTCTTGAAACCATATAAATATGTACAAATTGTACACAAAAATGCAATGAAATATTGAAAATATATTGATTAAAATTAAACATTTGGAAAGGAATTTCAGCTCAAAAAATCTCATAGAGAGTTGCATCCTTTTAACAAATTTCTAAAAAAGTTCAAAAATGTGCATATTCCATTTGTCAGGTGATTTAATCCAATTTCTTTAAATGGTTTTAAGATAATCTGCTATATGACACGGTTGTATCCTTTTTCTTCTTCTCTGTTTTTCCTTCTTTATTAACCTCTTTTTTCTTCTTTCTTATCGTCTTCCTTTTCCTCTTTATTACACTCTTTCTCTTCTTCATTCTTTCTCTCTAATTTTCTTTCTTTTTCCTTTTCTTTCCCTCTCTATTATCTTCTTCCTTTCCCTCTTTCTTTCTTTCTTTCTTTCTTTCTTTCTTTCTTGTTTATTATCCTCTCTATCATTCTCTTTATTTCCCTATTTCTGATCATCTTTCTTTTCTTTTTCTTATTTTCTCATTCCATTTCGGTTCCTCTTTCTTTTCCTCTCTTTAACCTCTTCCTTTTCTTTTTCTTTTGCTCTTTTTTCCCCTCTTTGCTACTCTTTCTCTTATTCTGTTCTTTATCCACTTTCTTTTACCCTTTCTTTTACTCTCTCATATCCTCTTTCTTTTCCTCTATCTTACTCTCTCTCTCCCTCTTATCTTCCTTCTGATCTTCTTTCTTTTCCCTTCTCTCTCTCTCTCTCTTATTCTCTCTTTTACCCTTTTTCATATCTTCTCTCTCATGTCATCTCAGTAAAGACCATAGAACACAAAACCAAACTTAACGAAATCTTACGAAGCCTCGAATGACTTCATTTCTTCTAGTCTTGGATTTAAGTTTTAACTCTACGGCAGCCATATTAAATTAGTTCAAAATTCTGGAGCTTTGTATAAAGGAGTTTAGTCCTGATATATACCTTTCATAATTTGTACCCGAGAAAAATCTGCCGTCAAAGAGACAAATGGAAATCTGTATGGCAGGATAAGGTTGCAGAAGTGGGGTCCTTGAAAAAAAAAAGAAAAAAAGAAAACGCCGGCAGCTCGAATTACCAAATAGTTACACAGTTATTTGATTCCAGAATATTAAGTGTAGCATTGACATGTACAATAATTGGAATGCGAAAACATATACCGTCAACGAACATCGAGTGAAGAACAGTTGAAACCACATGAATAGGGGTGAAACCCAAATGAAATGAGACAGAATTGCAAAAGATCGAGGGAAATAGACCAAATTTCTAACACCTTATTTTCTAATCGAAAAGAAATTAATGATAAAATACTTAAGAAATGATCAAATTAAGACAATCAACTTTTGCAGATATCTAACACACACACACACACACACACACACACACACACACACACACCTATATATATATATATATAGGTGTTTGGGGTTGTTTGTGTGTATGTGTGTAAAAGGCGCATGCGTCATCAGAAGATCCGCCCTGCCAGCTAGGGCTGTAGAATACGCCAACTACACATCTGCAGAGGGGTAAGACACTTGATGATGAGGTTCTTATCCTGAAGCTTTAGTAAGTGTGGAGTACACCTTCATTAGCATTATTCCCCCGGTCTATTCTAACTCGGTGTGGTTGTGCCTGTTAAAGTCCCATCAGTGGCTCAAATAGAAGCGTTCAATATTTTACTCTGGATCATTATTATTAATAATTTGAAGCCGTCCAGCTGTGTGAAAATTAATTATTTTACAAAGAAATATTTGAAAAATAGAATTACTAATGTTTAAAAGCAATACTTGAAACCCCTAAGCTAAGTGCAAACTAATGGTTATTATCAAACAGAATAATAAAGGTTCAATGGCAATACTTGAAACTAATTAACTGTGTGCAAATAAATGAGCTTTAATCACTCATTTAAACCTAATCACTTACAAATAATACATACATACATATACACACACACACACACACGCATATATATATATATATATATATATATATATATATATATATATATATATATATATATATACGTGGTGCATTCAATAAGTTTCCATTTTCTTGTACAGGCATTTAAAATTGTCGTAGACTCTTGAAAATTCACTATGTTATTGCTATACATTTTATGAGATGATAGACTAATTTTTATGATTTCAGGTTTAAATGAACTGCTACAGCAAGAATTGGAATAAACCCTACTAAAGCCTGATTGTCACAGCTGGTGAATTTCAAAAATGCAATCTGGACGTGAGGACGCTTTACAAGAACGATATGAAATAAAATTCTGTTTGAAACTTGGAAAAAATGCCATAGAAACGTATAGAATGCTTCAGACTGCTTTTGGAGCAACTTGCGTGAACCGAGATTGAGTTTTTGAGTGGCATAAGAGATTCAAGGAAGGCTGGGAGTCTGTGATGGATGATGAGAGGTGTAGGAGGAGTAAGGAAGTCAGAACACCAGAGTTGATTGGGCAAAGGTTTAGGGTTAGGGTTACTATGTTGAGGTTTTAAGGGTGTTCAGTAAGATATTCCGTTGGAAGAGGCCAGCACTCTTCAAAGTGGGTTAGTGGCATTTCCAGCAGGACAATGCACCAGTCCACAACTCCATCCTTGTCACAAACTATTTGACCAAGATGGGCATCAAGACAGTTCCTCAGCCTCCCTACAGTCCAGACCTTGCTCCCGGTGACTTTTGGTTATTCCCTAAGCTTAGAGGCTGTTGTTATGAAACAATTAAGGAGATGAAAGTGGCTGTGACGAAGGTCATTGATACGCTCACACAAGAAGACTTCCGTGGGGCCTTGCAGAAGTTGTTGGAACGGTACAACAAGTGGATTGCAGCTGGAGGAGATTACTTCGAAGGGGACTAGAGTTTCAAGTGTGTACTATCAATAAAAGTGCCCATAGGAAAAAAGTCTGGAAATTTATTTAATTATCCTCGTATGTATATATATATAAACAAGATTTGGCATTAAATAACCTGTAAGTGTTGATACGTTATAAAACACCAACAAACAAACCAACCATTACCGGATGATTGTTTTATTTTCCAAATACACTAAACTTATTGTCATGAAACGGACATGGAGAGGTGAAAAAAAAAATTAATTTTGATTTATCGTATTCTGCTGACCAGTATCTGAACAGTTTTCTGATTTAGGAAAAAGGGTTACGTTATAATTTGTTCATTTCACACACACACACACACACACACACACACACACACACACACACACACACACACACACACGCACACTCTCTCTCTCTCTCTCTCTCTCTCTCTATATATATATATATATATATATATGGGGTTTGAGCATTCTGATGAAGGAATTTACGGCTGCCGCTTGCATAATGCAAAAGCTCTTCGAACGAATTGAGCACTCTGGTATCCGGTAAGATAAAAAATGTAAACAAGCGAACGCTACAACATAATACCTTATAATTCCCTTAGTATCATACCGCTCGGCTTGTTGACCGAGCGGTCTCATACAAAGTTTAACGTAAAGTTGGGCGGGTTTAAATCCCAGCTTCAAACGTCCTACTTGTCTAGCCACATTGAAGAGTTGTGATACAACGAAACAGTCTGTCTGTGGATGACAATATATATATATATATATATATATAACTGCCACTTAGCAGAAGAAAGCCATCTCCTCGATTCACTAAGAGTAGACTTAGTACCGTGTCTGATTCCTCTGCCAAGCATATGATTACAAGCCTTTTGGTAGCTCTTATTTCCATGGACATCCCCCTCGTGAACTATCATAAGGTTCCTCAAACCTGCTTCAAACCCGCATATTTTTTTTTACATCAGATAGTTTAGAATAGCAGGGTAAGGCCCATTACTTCCCATGACGTGTTTACTTCGAGGAGGACGACTGAAAAAAAGCTGATAAACTGACGACTGCAACTACCGCTAAAAATTACCATACCCACCCAATACGTATATATGCATATTATCGTGTATCACAACGTCCTATTAAACAATGTCCATTCCCGTACACAGGCGTTGTTAAAACTTTCTGAAAATTGAATTTAAATAGCCTCTTGTAACGGACATACTGAGTGTATGATGTTAAACGAAATTTATGTACACCGCATCCGATTTTTTGACATGTAACCGAGTTATTATGCATTGTAGGGATATATAATTATAAGAGAGTTGATAGAAAAGTTCATAGTCTGACCAAGATATATGAATGAATAAATGAGGTTTATATAAGGGATGGCTGGCAAAATTAGAGGCTGACAAAGATACTCCCATCAAATGGGAGCAAATGAGATTTATACACGAGTCAGCCGAAAAGTTCATAGGCTGACCAAGATACTCTCATGAAATGTGAGCAAATGAGATTCATACAAGTGTCAGCCGAAAAGTCCATAGGTTGACCAAGATCATCATCATCATCATCATATCGTGCTAGCAGCACGGATATCCCTGACCCTCTCTCGCCACTCCTCCCTATCGTTCATCGCCCTAGGTAGGTCTTCAGGACAACAACCTGTATCCTCACATAGCTGCTGAATGTACGTTCGTGCTGGTCGTCCTGCTTTTGCGCGGCCATGTGTGGGGATCCATAAGAGTACATCTCTTATGAGTTCATCTCAGCGGCAATAACGATTCTCTATAGAAACACTAAAGTAAAAGTACGATCACCAGATGGAGACACAGAATACTTTGACATTGTAGCAGGAGTACTACAAGGGGACACGCTGGCTCCGTACCTCTTTATCATTTGTCTAGACTACGTACTTAGAACATCGATTGACAAAATCAAAGAGAATGGCTTCGAACTGACGAAGAAAAGAAGCAGAAGATACCCCGAAACAACAATTACCGACGCCGACTTGACCAAGATACTCTCATAGAATGTAACCTAATAAGGTTTATACCAAAGTCCACCGAAAAGTTCATAGCCTGAACAAGATATATGAATGAATGAATGAGGTTTATATAAGGGTTGGCAGGCAAAATTAGAGGCTGACAAAGATACTCCCATGAAATGTGAGCAAATAAGATTTATACAAGAGTCAGCCGAAAGGTCCATAGGCTGACAGGGATACTCTCATGAAATGTGAGCAAATGAGATTTATACAAGAGACAGCCGAAAGGTTAATAGGCTGACCAAGATACTCTCATGAAATATGAGCAAATGAGATTCATACAAGGGTCAGCCAAAAAGTCCATAGGCTGACCAAGATACTCTCATAGAATGTAACCTAATAAGGTTTACACCAAAGTCCGCCGAAAAGTTCATAGCCTGACAAAGATACTTTCATGGAATGTGACCAAATGAGGTTTATTTTTTAACGTTTCCCCTTGCGTTACACAGTTCTACCATAGTTGTTGCAGTGCTTTGATCCCTCTGATAAAAGGTCATCATCAGTAGATATGACGTCTTCATATGATTTTTTCAGTCTATAAACTTCTCAGTTTACACTTTTATACATACAATATATATATATATATATATATATATATAGAGAGAGAGAGAGAGAGATAGAGAGAGAGAGATGTGTGTGTTTGTATGTTCTTGTTTTAAAAGTCGACATTTGGTGTATTTGATTTTATCAGAATTTCAAGACATCGACACTATCATCGATGAGGAAATATGTAAATAGTTTAATAAGCAAACAAACTGATTAATGAAATGTTATAAGTCAAATCTTGGTGGCTGATATAATTGGGTATTTTCTCAAGGCAATTATTGCTTTCAATGATTTTTGTTGCTGAGTTTCAAAGCTAGAAGCTCCAAATCTTATTTGTTTACAAATTTTCTCTCTGTCTCTCTCTCTCTGTCTCTCTCCTCGTTATCCTCTACTCTTTGGCTCTTTTGTCAAACTTAGCTAAGTTTAGAAAATTTCAGTCAGTCTATCCGTCTATCTGTCTGTACACCTTCAGTTGAATATATCACTTTGACATTATGTACATGAAGAAAAATGCTCTTAAGTAATCTGTGAAACTGAGAGAGAGAGAGAGAGAGAGAGAGAGAGAGAGAGAGAGAGAGGGGGGGGAACTGTGTGGAGAGGTGAATGATGAGTCGGGAATTTAGACTGCTTATAATCTTGAAAGAGGGAAGATACAATTATCTATATGACCTTTCCGAGGAACCAATTCCTACCCACCTCTCCCACCTAGAAAAAAAAAGCAAAAATCAACTTAAATAGACACACACACAAACAGTAAAAAAACGTGGGTCAGAGATATCACGCGTAATACCAGTGCATAGATGAGCTGAGGCTCTGGCCACTTTTTTCAAAGCACATCACTAGTTCTTCCCACGAAGTACAATTTTAGTTTTTTTTTTGTTTTTTTTCGAGGACCTGATTTCCAGATCCGATTTTTTCTATCCGAAGTTCAGGTCAAATGAGAGTCACGTGATCTACTCATGATTTAAAAAAAGCAAAAAAAAAACCAAAAAAAAAAAAAACAAACAAAAACAAACAAAAACAAAGCAACGCCAAAAAAGTCTTCTAACATCGTTAGCAGCAGCATTGAAAATATATTGCGCCTGTATGTCTTCTACACCTTTGCTTTCTTTTTTTTTTCCTTTTTCTCTTTTTCTTTTCATTCTTTGATTTATCTCGTTTTACTTACCCGATTAATCCATCTTCTTTTCTTTTATGTCCTCTTCCTGGCCTAGTGGGTCGAGTGTTCGCTTAATGGTCCGTTAGACATGGGTTCAATCCCAGGTAGCATCATATACAAGACTTTAAAAATGGTACTTGATACCTCATTGCTTAACACTCAGCAATATAAGGTACGTATCGAGGATAAAGTGGAGCAATCCTGGGAAAGGAGTAGCACCCTCCCCTACACTTCGGTGTAGTAGCTATTGAAAAGGGAGCCTTCTGGTCACCCTTGACTACAGTAGCCAACTACTTTTTATTTTATGCTCTTTTTCTTTCTTTTTCTTTCTTTTCTTTCTTTTCTTTTTTTCGTTTTCACTTTCTTTGTCTTTTCTTTCTTTTCTTTCTTTTCTTTACGTTTTTTTTCACTTTCTTTTTCTTTCTTTTCTTTCCTTTACGTTTTTTCTTTACTTTCTTTTTTCATTTTCCCTTTTTTTCTTTGCTTTCTTTTCTTTTTTTTTCTTTTGTCTTTACTTTCTTTTTTATTTTCACTTTTTTTTTCCCTTTCTTTTCTCCGTCAACCTCCTTAACTTCTTTTTGTATTCGGGCATTTGTTTTTTTTTCTCTCTTTTCTCTTCCCAAACGTTTTTTGTTCTTTTTTTTTCAGTCTTTTTAAAAAGTATTTTAAATCTTATTTTTTCAATTTTCTTTCACTCACTCTCATTCTTTTCTCTCTTATATTTCTTTCCTAATTTTTTCTTTCCTAATTTTTTTCTATTTCCTTTTTCCCTTCTTCTTTACCTTCTAATTTTCCTTCCTTTCAATTTTCTTTAGTTTCCGGCTTTTTTGCTTTTTTATAATCTCAATCATTATTATTCCTTATTCAATTTTTTTTTTATCTTTTTGATAAATTCGAAGTTGCTGTTGGAGATAAAAAGCAGAAAAAAGTCATTCTTTCGTCTCTTATTCAGTTTCGTGTTAATTATCTAAAGTAATATATATATATATATATATATATATATATATATATATATATATATATATATATATATATATATATAAAGCCGTGTAAATTCGAATGGTAGATTGTCGTGAAAAGAGAGAGGGAAAAAGCAGAATGTCCAGGATTTTGATTTGGATCTCTTAAAGGAAACAACTTTGTTTTTTTACCCTTTTGATATATGACAAGACATTTTGATTGCAAAAGAACTTTACTATAAAGACGTGGGATTCTAATAGGAGAAGGTTACATGTTTGCAACCAAACTGTGAATTCGATTCGAACACTTTTTCTTTTGATTGACAGGATAAATTCTACATGTCCGTAAAGTCATTTTATTTTTTTAGTTTATGCTAAAACCCAAACAGACAACCGTTGGCAGTTTCTATCAACTGTGATCCCGCACCTCCAATCCCAGAATTCACTGAAATGGATCACATCAATCAGCTAAAATAATCCACACTAATGTATATTTTGGGACATAACTGACAGCCAATTTTGTTTTTCTAGGAAAGAACGCAAACTCTGTGTATCGTTGACAAAAAGGAATGCGATAAAAAAACAAAAAACAAAAACAAACGAACAAACAAAAAACAAATATATGAAATAGAAAAAAATATATAAATTGATACATTTAGCGAAGCTTTATTCATTTAATCTCAGTTTGTAATTTGCTTCTTGTAAATCTGAACCTCAAAATCTAGAGGAGACAAAACTCGAAAGCCACAGAAAGTATTTCATCTGCCCAAATGTTTCTGGTACTCTGTGATTTTCAAAATAGATATACGGAATTGGAGTTGCTACTTATTGATTGGATTATTCCAAGACTGTTTTTCAGTCTCCTCAGTCTAAATATTCCAGATTTAACTTAGATTTTTGTGCTTAATTGCTCCAGATCCCATTTTTACAGAAAGAAAAAAACAGTATAATATAAATCTAGTAATTTACTAAGTATTTTTTGCTTGTAGCACAAGGCCGCACGAATGGGGCACCAAATGAGAATCGAACTCTCTCAGGAAGGCTTGCTAGTCTAGCTTGCTAACCATTACACCACCTGAGGTGCCCCGGTATAATGTAAAAATATATAATCAAACATAAAACGCCAGTAGAAACAAGTTATATATCAAATTCATTAATTAAACTGGTTAAGAAATTAAATAAGATATTGTTCCTTTTGAAATTTGCCCTGACTCGACTTTCTATATATTTTGAAACTTCCATCAAATATGAGTGAAGAGAAAAAAAAGCTTATGTACCAATTTCCTTTTTAAGATAAATAAGGAAAAATTAGCAATTTAACCGAGACGCTAAAAGACTTTAAATATTGAATCGAATTGCGTATGCATATTAAGATATCCGGACAAAGGTAAACGTATTCATATCACGGATATATGTATTTACCCAACCCCTCCGCTATGTGACATAAAGTCATTTTTTTTAGCAAAGTATAGTTAGTTTGAATTCAGACTTTTCTTTCTTCTACACCGGTTGCCTAAACAAAACTCAAGAGCCTTGTCTGCCCTGGAAGAAAGATGTAAAAAAAAAGGCAGCCTAGCCTAATATGAAAATTATTCATTATCAAATATAAAATGTAAAGTACTTTCAATGTAGAACATTTAAATCAGATTTTTGCTCTGACAACTCAATAAATGCTATTTAAATTTCAGGGCACCTTAGGTAGTGTCATGGTTAACAAGCTTGACTAGCAAACCTGCAAGACTGAGTTCGAGTCTCATTGGGTGCCCTATTCAATCGGCCTAGTGCCACATCGAAGCAAAGAGCTTCGTAAATTACAATGCTAATTAAATTTCATATTGACAGCATAATTCTGCTTATATATCATCATCATGTCGTGCCGCTAGCACGGATATCCCTGAATCTCTCTCGCCACTTCTCCCTATTGTCCATCGCCTCCGGCAGGTCTTCAGGGCTACATCCCTTATTCTCACATAGCTGCTGTATGTATTTTCGAGCTGGTCGTCCTGCTTTTGCTCGGCCATATTTAGGGGTCCATAGGTTATATATATATATATATATATATATATATATAAACTTTAACCTAATGACAACATATGTATTTACTCAATCGATCTGGCTGGAGCAGTATGTGATACAAAGTCAGTTTTTAAGCGGAGTACAGCTAGCTTGAATTCACTATATTCCTTCTCTTTAAGTGGTTGCCCAAATAAGCCAAAAGAGCCAGCTCTACCCAACTATTTATCCATAGATGAAGTCATACCTTACCAAAGAGCATTAGCACAAAGTGAAACTCGAAAAACCTTGAGTAGGATTGGAACTCGGTTCACCGATTCCATTTCTTACAACGATAACCGTTACACTAATCCCCCATCCTAAGAAACGTATAATTGTCAAAATTTCGAAACTTTTTGGTAATAAGAGATAATACAATTCTGATTTTTATGTGAAAAGTCCATTTTTTTAGAAATAGAAAATATAAGGTGGAAATATCGTGTTTAGATACGAAAGAACCAAATCCTTCCTGGTTTTTGTGTTTTTTTCCTAAAACAAATTCATATCGTGTTTCGTGATTTATGAAACTCAGGTTCTTTAGTTTTGTCACAATTCGTTCGTGTCACAAAACTCCCTGAATTTCTTGATAACTTTGACAAATTCTGAAATGATTTTGAAAGAATAATTAACAAAATTAATTTAAAAAAAAATTTAACTTGCATTTTCTTCACGGAATAAATATTTTCGGATGAGATACGTTTTCTCAATTTTTCGGTTCGGTGCTAAATGGTTAAAAAAAAAAACATGGTTTTCCGTCAGTTGTTCAAATTGGAAGGGTTTCTCTGCAAAGAAAACTAGCATCGATAATTCCCTGTGAAACAATGACCCCAGACGACAGTGAGAAATATGCAACTATCTCAGCCACAATGTTGAAATTGTAATCTATCTATCTATCTATCTATCTATCTATCTATCTATCTACTCATATGATAATATCACTGAATAAGAAAAATCTACTTTTTTTTCTTACTTTGATCTATCTATCTATCTATCTATCTATCCGAGGATCATTAAATAAGTTTCCAGACTTTTTTCCTATGGGCATTCTTATTTATAGTACACACATGAAACTCTTGTCCCTTCGAAGTAATCTCCTCCGGCTGCAATCCACTTGTTCTACCGTTCCAACAACTTCTGGAAGGCCCGATGGAAGTCCTCTTGTGTAAGCGTGTCAATGACCTTCGTCACAGCCTCTTTCATCTCCTTAATTGTCTCATAACGACAGCCTGTGAGCTTAGGGAATAACCAAAAGTCACAGGGAGCAACGATTGGACTATAGGAAGGCTGAGGAACTTTTATGATGTCCTTCTTGGTCAAATAGACTGTGACAAGGATGGAGTTGTGTTGTCTTGGTGGAAATGCCACTGAGCCGACTTGAAGAGTGCTGGCCTCTTCCGACGGAATCTCTTCCTGAACTCCCTTAAAACCTCAACATAGTAATCCTAGCCCTAACCCTAACCGTTTGGCCAATCAACTCAGGTGTATTGACTTCCTTACTCCTCCCACACCTCTCATCATCCCTCACAGACTCCCTACCTTCCTTGAATCTCTTATGCCACTCAAAAACTGATGCTCGATTCATGCAAGATGCTCCAAAAGCAGTCTGAAGTATTCCATACGTTTCTGTGGCATCATTTTTTCCAAGTTTAAAACAGAATTTTATTGCATATCGTTCTTCTAAAGTGTCAGATTGCATTTTTGAAATTCACCAGCTGTGACAATCAGGCTTTAGTAGGGTGTATTCCAAATGCTGCTGTAGCTCTTGATTTAAACATAGAATCATAGAAGTTGGTCTGTGATCTCATAAGATGTATAGCAATAACATACTGAATTTACGATAATTTTAAATGCCTGTACAAAAAGTCTGGAAACGCATTGATTTCACCACGTATATATATATATAAGAATTTACTATATGGAACCCAAAGTTTCGTTTGGTGTTCAGTTATTTATTTGATAGAACGTTTCGCTCTTTTATCCGATAATGATTTAGAAAAAAATAGGAAAAAATACTAGTACAAACTAAACTGTCAATTAAAATAGCAACGTAACTAGGAATGCCAATTACTTTGTATCTTGAAAATGTTAGAATGAAAAACATTATTTAAACAATGAAATTAGAAGATGTGAAGTGAATTTTTTTTATGTGAAGGGAAATATTGTTATTGATAAATTATAACTAAATTCTACATTATAATCAATAAATGTTGAAGGTAAATTTCTGTTAATCTAACATCTGTCAAATCAAATGGAATTTTTTGTTTGAATATTAATTTAGCTTGAAAGGTAAATATACAAATATTTCTAGAAAGGTCGATATGCCAATAAAGATCTAAGTCGTTTCATTGTTTGATTCAGAGAAATGACTGCAGATTCACTAAATTGTTGATGGCTTTTTTCTTATGTTTATCAAGTGATGTGCAAAACTTCTTTTTTTAATTAAAATTGTGATCTTTTCAAATTAATGCGTGACAGGTGCATTTAAATTGCTTCTTTTTTTCATAGTATTTTTCTAGTTGGTATGGATGCTTCTTTAGAGAAAGTATATATACATTCATATATATATATAAAAGAAATGAAACAAAGAAAAGTTTTTGCATGAAAAAGTACTTGATGCTTTTAAAGCAAAGCAAATATAAAAACTAAAAAAAAAAAAAAGATTCGTATTATGAACTCTTGAAATCCATTTCGTGAAGTTTGATACAGAGTAGACAATCATCAGACAGAAATAAAATTTATTGTATTGTATGTATTGTATTGTATTATTTGTATTAATTAAGCGTATTTATGTGTGAGGTATTTGTCACGTGGTAAGATTTTAGTTCACGTGACAATCATACACACACACGCGCGCGCACGCACGCACAAAACCAAAAAAATCCAAGATTTTTTCATCTTATGTGTTTAATTAAACTTTCTACGTTGTCTATTAATGCAATCTTGTGTTGGTGCTGATCAGGTGCAGGGATGTTTTTTTATGGGATAATTGAATGTAGTTACTTTCATAATCAGTGTTTGACGCACTTTTTTAAAAAGTGCTCGACTAATACATTGAAATAAGACTATTGTATAATAAATCAAGAACAGAAATGCAAGTAAAAGTCATTGCATAAAAATATACTCGATGTTCTCTTATGTTGGTAGAAGTTCTAAAATATTTAAATGATAAACTTTTGAAGTCCGTTCCTTGAAGTTCAATGAAGATCATGCAATCATGTCATTTGAACAAACACCATGGCATGGGACTAAATCCTTACACCATAAACTAAGTAAAGTTGGTGACTGTAGTCGAGGGCGACCAGAAGGCTCCCTTTTCAATAGCTACTACATCGAAGTGTAGGGGAGGGCGCTACCCCTTTCCCAGGATTGCTCCACTTTACCCTTGATACGTATCTTACATTGCTGAGTGTTAAGCAAGTAAGTATCAAGTACCATTTTTAAAGTCTTTTATAGGAGGTGCCCGTGGTGAAATTGTTATCGTCGTAGGAAATGAACACGGCGACACGAGTTCAAATTCTGGACGAGACTGATTGCATTTCACATAGCACTAATACCCTTGGGAAAGGTATGAATCCAAATATTCTCCCTCCAGCTATGGGTAGATAGTAGGACAGACTAGGTTCTTCAGCCTTGGTGAGGCAACTAGTCTAGGAGAAGGAAAACTCTGAATTCAAACCTGTTAAACTCCGCTTAAAAATTGACCTTGTGTCATATCCGGCCCGAGCGGAGGGGTTGGTAAATAGGACCATTTTTAAGTCTTTGTTATGACGCGACCTGGGATTGAACCCAGACCATTGGCGAACACTTAGCCACTTTTTGTCATTCCCTTTGGATTTTTGTATAATCCACATTAATCCGAAAGTAACAGACGTAAAGTGTTCATAATTCGCAGATATATATATATATATATATATATATATATGTGTGTGTGAGTGTGTGTGTGTGTGTATGTATGTGTGTGCGTATGTGTATGTGTGTGTATGTTTATGTATGTGTGTGTATGTATATGTGTGTGTATGTGTGTATGTGAATGTGTGTGTTTGTGTGTGTGTGTGTGTCTGTCTGTCTGTCATTGAGTTGAAAGATTGTTTTGCACCAGTTTTATAGACGGAGATGTTTTGCCATCCTTGAAAAATCAACTTAGTTCTGATTTTTTTTCCAACCTTGGTGAGGACCCAAACTTTTTGCATGTGTAGAAAAACAAATACAACTATTTTCGACACAAGACAGACCCAAATTAATTTCAGTCTTTCTGGTTATTTATGATTTTTTTCGATGTTCTTTTTTTAACAGAAACCCCGTTGAATTGTTTTATTGTATTGTTCAAAATATTTCCCAACTTTTTAGTGTAAATAAATATTTCTTCTTTTTTTCTTTTGGAAAGTACATAAAAAGCAGATAAATTCGCATTTTATTTTCTTGATTTTTTTTGTTTCAATTCTCCTGATTTGAAGGAATATTTTTTAAAAGAAATCTTGGCGATTTTTTACCTGATAGAACGATTTTAATCTTGCTTCGCACTTTCGTATCTTTTTTCAAGTTGTCTTGGATGTGTTTCTTCCAATTACAAATCGATTGTGTGTTTCTCATTTTATGCTTTTGTCTCTTTGGCATCTCAGTCACCATTTTCTTTTTTCCAATCTGTTACGATTGTTTCCTTATCAAAGCAAATCGAAGTGAATCGCCAATTGCTTCTCCTCAGACAATCTTCAGAAAATTTCAATTTATTTTTCTTGCTTGATTTGTTTCCCTTCTGTTTTATCTGGAAAGAGAAAAGCTATCCTGATTCTTTTCATTTCTTATTACTTTGCGACCTTCAGAGACAGATTAACTCCTGATTGCCTCGTAAGTCTCTCTTTTCTTTGCTTTTTTTTTACCATTCTTCTTGGAGCTTCTTCTCTTTAGAACTACTTGTGAAACTCGAATTCAACATTTCATCTGCAACTTTCAGAACGCTAGATCTAACTGATAAACCAATATATATATACTCGACTTGGAAGGGACTCCTATGAACCGAAAAATACCATTGTCGACTGAAAAGTTCTTAGGCTGACCAATATATTCCACTGGAATTGGACCAAAAAAGCTTTATTTGTCAACATTGGTGTTGCAGTGTTGGATCACATTAATAAAAAAAGTCATCATCAGCAGATATGAGATCAGTCAATGAACTTTTCAGCCTTTGATATTTTCAGCCAACTATCGTACACTACAAAATAGACGGTATTTAAAAAACTGGAAAGTATTACATTTTTGTATTCTATAAGACAGCAATTTGAAATGTGCAGCTCGTGGATGACTTTATCAGTTAGGCATTATAAATCTCAAATAAAGTTGTGTCCGAGTAAAATAATCGACATCAAAATGAATATCCTTGTCTGCCGGCTTTAGGTTTCGAATATGCTGTCTGTCTCCCATATAAAGAATGAGTCCACCCAGGGTAAGCCATTTAATTGCATCTGACAGTGGAACTCCAATTCTGGAGATCTCAAGAGTACCTCTTGAAAGTCTTTATACTCTTAGCTCCACTCTGAATCAAAGTGGTAGTACCTGTTAGGTACTAAGAGGTCGATTTGATACATACATGAGAGTATGTATCAAATCGACCTCTTAGAAAATTATTAATATTTGATTGGAATACTTGAAATTATATAGCAATGTGTGAATTTTTTGTATTAAAGAAATATACTTGAAGCTATAATTGTTTACTAAGGATTATTATTATTATTATTATTATTTTTATTATTATTATTATTATTATTATTATTATTATTTGTTTCTCTAATCCTATTAACTGTTTTCACAGAAATGAGTATTGATAAAAGAAATAAATAATCGAATTCACATAATCAATGTATATTTGATAGGAATATTTGAAACCATATTTTACTGTGTGTAAATAATTTGTATGAAGAATATTAACTTACCGCTCTAATTAGAACGATTTATAATGAAGTATTTGTGAAGTCTTTCTTGGCATGAAATTCTTGTCTGTTAGTTTTTTTCTAGAAATTATTTTCCGTTTCGTGTAGTAAATGAAAAGAATATAATTTTGAATCTTAAAATGGCGTCAAAAAATTACAAAAATTTGAAATTTAATTATTTGCCCGAGAAATTAGATTACCTGAAAAATGATCTTAATTTTTCGTATTATTTGCTGCGGTTTATTTTAAGTTTTTTCCGGACATTCAATGATAAACATCCACTTGAAAATTTTCCCAAAGTACTTGATTGACTTCTCACACGTTTATTTTCTATATCACTGATCTGAAACAAAATCTTCTCTTCACACAATAAACATTTTTTTCACTTTAGCCGTTTGGCAAATTTCTCGATCGACAAAGTTGTTGCCTTTAGTTTTTTTTTTATTTAAACAAAACCTGATTGATTAAAGTATTGTTTTTCAATCAAAACTTAAAAAAAAAAGATTTTGCTTTCGTCGTAAATGGTCATATCTTTTTAAAAGAAAATTTCCAAGAAAGTCAACAGAATTCTGCTAATTAATTTTGTCATTGGAGTCTCTTGAATTCAAAATTTTTTCTTTTCTTTTTCATTTTTGTTCTCTCACCTGTTTGCATTTAAATTCTCCATTTGATATCATCATCATCATCATCATCATCTAGAACAAACAATCGCAAACAATCGCAACAACAACAATCGTCTATATCTTACCACTCTTTGAAAACGTTTCTTTCATTATTCTTAATTTATGAAAAATAAAATAAGTACAAATCTGTTTTATTTGATAGTCAAACTGTTTCATGGAACATACCTCAGTAAAATAAAAATAATTCATTTTAATTAATAATTGTTTTTTTTTAATTTAAGGTCGAGGAACAAATTATGGAATCAGTAAATTATAAAGAAAAATTTACGGAATCACCAACAAAAGCATCAACAGTATTTTTGTCCCTTTCCTGGCTTTTAAGTCTATCTTCTCCCTAGTTTTGTGTTCTTTTGAAATTTACGACAAATTGGATAAGCGATCTTGTGACATAGTCGATCTCAAGTAATTTTTAATGAGCTTCAGTTTTGAGAATCTTCTCTCTGCAGTTGCAACAGAAATTGTCAGCGTCAAAAACAGCCGAAGAACAATTACAATATTTGGCATTGTTTTTTGTTCTTGCCATCGATAAATCCATCTCAGCCATTCGATAGTCGATGATTTGGTCATCATGGTCATGTTCCATCTCACTTTGGAAGCTGCTACTTAAAAATCCCGATATGGGAGAACTTCCAAAGGCAGCCAAGATACGTCTAAGTAAGCACTGAATTCGCAACCGAGAATTAAAAATTTTCACTCCAACTTGCTTTCAGTATCTTCCAGGATTGCTTGCGAGGATTATCCAGCAAAGACAGTTTGCAGATGAGACACTGAGTCAAATCGTGTTTCCAGTTCATTCACAAGTCAATCATGACATTCGTCAAGATTTCTCTTTACTTCCTGCACAAGTGTTTGGCATTCTTCATCTTCCTTTTCCCTCAGGTAGCTTCTTCCTAACCGCTTTTAAACAGGAATTTCCATTTTCTCGCACTCTTTTTTATTTTGATTAACCGATTCAGACTCCAGCTTGTCCCCGTTTCGGTTAAAGGAAATTTATAAAAAGTTAATTTTGTAATATGCATTAGATTTAATTGTTCTGAAACTGCTTAGTTTAAGAATCTCGGAAAAATTAAAAAGTTAATGTGGAATGTTATTATTTTTACATAATTCTAAAATAAAGGTTTTATGAAAAATTTATTAAAATCTTTGAAGAGCACAATATTTAAGCAGTTTTTGAGCTTAAAAATTTTAAGTTTTATAAAACCTTTCGAATTGTAAACAACCTTTCAATCGTGTTTACTTCTGGTTCTACTCTACTGTGGATATTTTTCTTTATTTAAAAAAAATCTCCAAACTTTTTCTACAAAAAGAACCAATTGAAAAGAAAAAATAAACATTAATGTTTGATAAATTTCAAAGATCTACTGTTGATCATTTTGGGAGGAGATTCTACTGCGGAGTTAAGTTGGGGTGAAGATTTTACAGTTCATCAGTCTGGGGGATTCTTCAACCGATCCAATCTTTCATATCAACGTTTCCCATAAAACCTCCAAATAATTGGTTATTTTCAAGATACTCACTCCCAAAATGTTCTGCTTTATTTAAGGAAGGCAACCTTCTAAATGATAGCAGGAGTCAGCCTTGTATGCTATTTAGACCGTTTTTTTTTGTGGGTGCGGTGTAAAAGAAAAACTTGTTTTTTTTTTCATCTGAATTCTTAAAAATGTTTCTTTTACAAGAAATTAATTCGGACATTTTTCAATAAATATATCTATGAACTTTTTTATGATAAAATTTGAAAATATTTTGTTAACAATGAATTCAAAACAAATCAAGCATTGCAGATTAAATTACGATGACCAGAAAATCCGGCGAACACCTACGCACGACATAAAAAAGCAGATCAAAAGAGCGTATGAGGATGGCTTCTGCTGTTGTATATTGACCTACGACCCAGCCGGGCTGTCAAAATAGGAATTGCACCTGTGTAAATAACCGGTGCATCCGGTCGAGGAATATCGGAATTATAACATTGACCGTGGACAGGTTGAATGAGTGCGAAATTGTGACGTCCACAAGAAGAAGGTGGACGTTGAACTATTATATAACTCAGTGCTCAGGAAATTCAATCAGTTGCGGTAAAGAAAGTCAGCACCCAGCAGAGGTAGCCCTCAGGCCCCCGATTAATCAGTTTGGAGATCAGACCAGTTGGAGATAAGATGTTGGATTGAGGAACATGTCCCAGAGAGGCTGGGCCCCCAGGCCCCCGGTTGAGCAGCCCAGGAGAACGGGAAAGAAACGCGGTGATGGACTATAGAGTGGCGGGTCAATATGTTGCAGTTCTGTTTGGTCTCCAACTCCCTCTCACACACAACCCTTTCAAATAAAGTGAGAGGTATATTTTTCTAAGAACTGTGTCGCTCGTCGTCTTCTTTATTGTGTCGTTGTTATGTATGCATCTGCATATGAGTATAAAACACTCTGCTTCTACTATGAAGAGAGCATTCCTTAAAAAACAAGTTGAAAATTTTTAGATTGCGTATCTTGAAGATAAGCAAATTAGTAAAATGTTGATTTTTATGAATAAATTGATTAGACTTCTTTCATAAGTTCATAGCAGTTATGTTGAGAAAAAAATAACGAGAGGGTCGTAATATTGCAGGGACCGGCAAAGTAGTCTCTTCCTAATTTTTGGAATTTAAATGAAGGCTTTTTTGTTCTAAAGGGTTTCAATTATCAAAAATGAAAAAGAATTAAACAAACTTTTTGAGATTAACAGGTTTTTAACCAGAATAACGGATCAGTCTAATGGTGTGTGTAGGTGCTTTTAGTGGATATAGTGGTCGGTTCAGGATTGGCACCAATGACTCATAAAATATATTATAGGTAAACATCTTTGGAGTAATAAAACAATAAAACCCAAATATTTCTCAAAACCCATCTGTGTTATTATCTATGATCAAAGTTGACTATAATTCTTTTTTTGATTCAATGATTTTGCTCTTAAATCTAATCAGTATGTCGCGATATGTAAAAAATATCGGAAATTTCAATTAAATTATTAGTTTAAATTCCTTATTCCTTCAAGCAACTTTAGTCTGAATGAAAAATCGGTTTTAAA
Source organism: Sepioteuthis lessoniana (assembly GCA_963585895.1). Taxonomy (NCBI): domain Eukaryota; kingdom Metazoa; phylum Mollusca; class Cephalopoda; order Myopsida; family Loliginidae; genus Sepioteuthis; species Sepioteuthis lessoniana. The sequence goes on along the minus strand of OY757915.1, from coordinate 9,681,928 downwards.
TTTGTTTAAACATATCAAAATCTTGGAAAATATGTTATACTACATTTGGAGGTTTTTATCAAACATTTTTAGATCAATTAAATAAATCTTTATTTAATCACAAATGTTTTATCTTTGGCAGAAGGGTTCGAAGGTTTCGAAAATTCACTGTAAAATTTTAAAGTGAATAAAATATAGGTAAATTGTATCAGAGCAAACTGGTTTTTGCATCAATCCAAATAAAAAAACATTGTTTTTAAAACTCCATTAGAAAAATCAAGATATAAAAATTCTCAAATAATTTTTAGATAGCTTTTTTCACTTCATAAATTTACCTAATCTTTATATGTTGTCTTCTCGTTTTGGCTCTTTCTGGAAATGTAAAAATTAAGGATTAGAATTATTTTTATTAAATGACCAAACGTTGAAACCCTCCCGTTAAGTGATAAAAATATTTTCTCAAAGATTTTAAATCAAAGAAGTGATTCATTATAAAATAAATTTATTAAGGAATAAAATAAATAAAAATTTCATTAAAATTTCAACATTTTCACAATTGATTTTGAAATCATTGAAAAAAAACATCTTCGGACAACTTATTTTTTTAAATAATTTAAAAACAATTAAAATATTATTTGGGTTGATTATTGCAATACAAAAAAACATGGAGGCGAAATGTATATATTGGTTGTAGAAAATATCCAATATAGTGGCGATTTCTCTTGAAATGTCTACAACTGGTATCATTGTCATACTCTTGTTCCAATGTTTTTTTTAGTTCTTTGGAAAGATTAAAAAATTTGTCTATTTTTCACTTTTCTGTTTTCTCTCTGTGGTCCACCGGATCCGCAAAATATGGTAAGTTTTTTTCTTGTTTTCTAACACGAGGTCTGGTCTTCTGGCCGAGATTAGGTGATCCATTTGTATCGCAAAATCCCCCGAGAATTTTCAACGTCTCATTCTCGAGGATGGATTCTAGTTTGTGCATAAACTCTTTGATAGAATGGTCAATTCTTAACAGTTTGCACGATTTCCAACGGATCATCTTCCCCACACAGCTGTACCTCATCTTGTACTTCTTCTGTGATAAAATTGCTGCATTCTATTTTCATGGGAATAACCATTTCATCTCTGTCTCCACATAACCAACACTTACTAAGTTTAATATAATAGGCCCTTATAGCGTTGTTTTGAGTTGTTATGAGAGGATTTTCAATTTTTCTCTTGAGGTTTTCTTATCTTTGCCATATCCAGGTCTTCTTGTGTGCAGTCTCATTGACTTGTCGCTCGAAATATCAATACAGTTGCTTTTCTTCCCATTTCTGTTTTCTAATTTTTGTTTTTATTGTTTTTCTGTTAGTTCTTATGTTTGCTATTGTTGTTACTGCAATCGGGCTTTCTTTGGTCTTTTTAATGTTTGCCTCAATTTACGCAATCCTCAACGCTAGCCTGTCCTCTTCCTCCATCTTTTCTTGATACATATATTCTGCCGATGTTATTTCTTGGTGTAAGGCCATATGCATAGTCATCAATTTCCTGATCCATTTGTCTGAGTTCCTCCCTTATTCATTTTAAGAAGTGTCCAGAGTATTTTACAAAAGAGATTGTTTGGCTTTGAGAAATTTTCTTATTTTTCTTTCTTCTCTGTTTGTATAATTGTGTCTGTTTCAAATATTCTCAAATATTCGTCATTTTACTTTCCAAGCCATTTTGTGAATTTGTGGCCCCTTGTGCACTTCCTGAATATATAATTGAGTGGCATCATTGCTATTACAATAAGATGTCACAAGAGTGAGTCTCCTAGGAAGATGCCTCTTCGGATTTTAGTTTCTGCTAGAGTTTTTCCGATGGCTATTAATTCTACTTTTCAGTTTTCCATAGCTTCCACGATGAATTTATGATTCTGTCGTATATTTTATACCTTTTCATACTCTATATCATCAATGTTTGTGTAATCACATCATAGACCTTTTTGTGGTCAATCCATGTCATGGCTACATTTTTCCGCCTAGTTTTAACCTCTTTGAAGACGTGTTTATCTATATATAGATGGTCATTTGTTCTTTTTGTTCACCTGCGACATCCTTTCTGATCTGGAAATAATCCGCTGCATCCAAGCGACTAATATATTTCTTTTCTTATCTGAATGATTATAATCTTTCATAACACAAGTAAATACGTAGCGGTCTATAGTTGCTTGGCATGATTCCGTTTTGTTTTTTGTTATTTTTTTTTTTTTTATCAGAGTGGTTCTATTCTTCATCATCAGTTCAAGGATGCTTGCTTCTTGAAGGCATTTACTCAATTGCAGAGTCAAACTGTTGTGGATAAACGTGAATTTTTAACAATTTTTATGACTTAGCTGTCCTAATATTTCAAGGCAAGAAAACCAGTTTTCTATTAAAATCATCTTTGATTGGTCGACAAGTCTCCGGCTATTTGTATTAAATTTAGTTGATTCTGACTATATTTCCATTATCCTTTTCTTATAGCCTCTTATTGCTTTTAAAATAAGATTGAATTACATTTTAGTTGTCTTCTCTCAGATTCATTGTTGCTTTGGTGTTTGTGTTCCAAACAGCCAACATTTGCCAGATGCCAATCTGGTCTCCGATATTGGCTATTAAGGGGAGCAGGTGTTGATCCTGACACTCAGATCTCTCATCTGAGTATTATGTTGATTTGGATTTATATTTGTTTTCTTTCATAGGTTTTCGCTATATAAGAACCAGAAGCTGATTAATATCTGTAATCCTGTCACAGATATGACCAGAGATTATTCCAAAACGGAAGACACTTCTGCAGGCCACACACACACACAAAAAGAAAAGGTAAAAATTTTAACTTGTATAAGACAAACTATGTTTTTTTTAAAAGCTTAATCAGAGTTTGGATTTTGATCTATACTTTTCGTGTTGCTATTTATTTTTTCGCAATTTTTATAGTTGACAATATTTATAACTTATTCCCATAAGATGTTTTCGGCTAATTGTTTTCGTAGATAGGAATTTACTTTTCATTTACCTCAAATGTCTAAATTATTTCTAATTACTACTACTACTACTACTACGTGCTCCTAGTGCTCCAACAAGTACTGGTCTTCTTTTTGTTTACAATTGCCCCATTCTACTTCTTCCAAATTTTTAAATTGGGAATGCTTTTTATATTTTTTTCATAATAATGCATCAGTCAGCTGGAACAGACATATCGATCAAGTAACATATCGATCACGAAATATGTTTCATCTTTCACAATTATTATTATTATTATTATTATTATTTAGCAAATGTAATTATTTGTGTTCTGTCCTGGTCAATAACTGCAAGCCTCATTTATCCTGGAATAATCAACAGACATACACCAAACAACTGACACTTAGAACGTCTTTCCAGAAATGAGTGGATATTTTTTGTTGTAATATCGACTAAACGGCATCTCAGCTCTTCTCATGCATTAGAAAATGTTTCCTTGCACTGTATACCTAATTATTCGTCGTCTACACGCAGGCCGTTAAAGTCATTAAGCACCCCCCCATTTAAAAAGACCCGTGTTTTTGGCGTAGTTGTTTTTTTTTTTACATTTCATTCCCCTGTGTATTGAGCCGACGTGAGAGGCTCATTTAACACGGCTATTTGCCTCTTCTTTGTGCTTGTAAAACAATAAGAGGCTCGTGACTTTTAGCCCCCCCTAACTTTTGTGTTTGGAAGCGAAATGATTAATTTTCCAGGCAGCAGTCTTCTTGCTAATGCCATTCTATCAAAGGATTCTAACACCAATATATATAACGTTGTCAACACATTGTTTGTAGAGTCTGACTTTAAAAGAGTTTTTATTTTCATTTTGTTAATCATTTTCTCAAGTGCTTACTCCTTAAAAAATATTACCGCAACATATCTTATTAAAATCATCGTTAGTTAATGAATATTTGATAATAACAGTAAGTTTATTTCTCATACCCTTCTCATAAGAAAATATCAACACGAGGTCAAGTATTTAATAGATTTACCACAACTAAAATTCAACGCAGGTTTTTTAACAACCAAACTTATTGAATTGATTCACCCAGTCAGCTGAGCCTAGAATACGCAAACTGAACCTGGCCAAATGAGGTTATCTTGGTATGACAATAAACTGCATTCGATAGTGATGATCCAGTCCTGGAGATCTGGGGAGTGTAGAGTCTATCTCTTCATTGCCATTACTCCTTGATCGACTCTCTAGTACCTGCAAGGGTCCTATGATTATGCACCAAAAAACTCTCAAAAAACAACAACAAAAAATGTAAATATGAATGAGTCTCCTGTTGCCGAGACAGGTGTAACTTTATACCCTATTAAACAACATCTGCAGACTTTGTGAGTCATATATTAATCATTATTATAAATATTATATCAAAATATTAGCATTCGATTTGACTTTTATCTTAAGAGACTAACGGCTGTAAATAACAATTGAACATAATTTACAGCCGAAGTTTTGTTCTCTTTTGTATCAAGGCTAACCAAACTGGTTCTTAGGATAATTTTTGTAGATATTTACAACGCTCAGCAAAGGAAGTCACTGGTTTTAATTTTTACTTTTTTGCATGGTTAATTTCGCGCATGCACTTTGTTTACATCAGATTTTGTCTCTTGTGCAGCAAACTGGAATCATTGGGTTGTACTGTCCCCACAAGATGTACTGACAGTGATAAAAAGCAAGTATCAAGTTCACATTGCTAGTCTTTGGGATGGTTACTAGCGATAGGCTCATTATAACTCTATTCATATTCTCATAAAGCCTCAGACTCAATAAGGATGCCTACATCAAGTACCTTGATGAGGCGTGCCGCCTGGTTTAAGAGGGTGGCTGCCGGAAGATTCTACGTCTGGCACCAGGGCTCTGCACCATGCCACGTAAGGAGGAGAACCTAGTCTTGGCTATAAGAAAATAATATGGAACAAGATGGAATATGTAAAGGAAAAGAAAAAATCGTATAGAAGTTAAAATATTTTATCCATTTTCTATTTCGATATTATTCTCATGTAGAATAATGTCTGCCATGTAGGGTGAAATCCGGTAAAAAACCTGGTCGTTGTTTAATGTGTTTGGTCTTAGAGATGACTACAGATTCTTGCAGTCGACAGGATTTTTTGCAATATATGTGTTTAATTAGGGTGGCTTGGGAAAAATTGAAAGTGTGTATCAAATCTAACATGTAAAAGAAAAGAACATTTCGGTCGTCATTTAATTAGATTGATCGTTTGCGTTCGTAGATTCTTTTTTTCTAGATTGCATTGGGTTTCGCCAATGTGATGCTTTTCATAATCTTTGCATGGAATTGAATATATGCCCGCGTGAGCAATGGTTATATGGTTTGTGCGTTTGGAGATGTAAATGAGATATTTAATAGTTTGTGATCTGGTTTGTATTATTGGGATTCCTAATTTTTTAAATTTGTCATGGGGAGGTTTGTTGTGTGTGTCAGTGAGTAATGAGATAGATCTGTGGATAATAGGAATAGTGGGAGTATTTTTTATGTTTGTTTTAAGAAAAACACTCCCAAACATTAAACAACGATCAGATTTTAAAAAGCTGTCACCCTACTTGGCAGACATTATTTTACATGAGAGTAATATCGGAATAGAAAATGGCTAAAATATTTTTACTTCCATACCTCTAGACGATTTTCTTTTTTCATTTAGATATTTCATCTCTGTTGGTCAAGTTTTTTATGAAATGGGATACACTTGAGACCCCTGCCTCCACTACCCTGGCATATATCTCTATCTCTCCCTTTCTTTCATCTCTCTCTCTCTCTTTCTCATGACCCCACTGTCCGCATATTTTCTCATTTAGGTATTCCATCTCTGCTGGTCAAGTATGATGAAATTTGATACACTTGACGATGGTCACAGCCTCCCCGCTGTCCGCCTAGCCGTAGGAATTACCCAGATGTTTTCAGTCACTAACCTCTTCCGCCATCACTCTAGCATATATCTCTAAATCTTCCTTTGTTTCTTTTCTGTCTCTCTTTTTTATAACCCCGACCTCCTTTCATTTCTATCTTTATCTATTTCCTGTCATGCTGAAATTTTAAAAAAATATCACGCTGAAGAAGTCTTTGTCCAATAAAGACGAAATATCATTGCTAAATCCGTTGTCAGTGTCTGATTTATCCACTATTCCATTTTCTCTCTCTCTCTCTCTCTCTCTCTCTCTCTCTCTCTCTCTCTCTCTCTCTCTCTCACACACACACACACACACACACACACACACACACACATATATATATATATTATAACAGTGTTGGTTGTCAAAAATCACTTTGTGGGTTTGTGTCGAAACAAGTGCAATATAATATGGAGAGTGCTAAATATCTAGGATAGAGCTATATAATAATAATAATAATAATAATAATAATAATAATAATAATAAATAAATATATATATTAGATATATGTATACTTAATTCATGGAATTTAGACTGCGACCCCTATATATATATATATATATATATATAAATGGTCGCTTGCTCTCCCAAAAAGAAAAGGTAAGAAATAGGAAGAAAGAGAAGATACATCTTTTATATCTTTAATGTAACTGTACCATGAAATCAAATTATTCATTCTTTTTTTGGAGGGGGGCATTTATATAAACTATAAAACAAACAACATACCATTGTTTTTCCCGTTCACAAACAGTTCTATTTCAAACAATTCAGTTGAACGTAAGTACACAGTTGTAATTGTCAAAAACATTTTTTAAACCTATTCAGTTTTGTCAAACAACTCTAATTTAAATAATTCAGTTTTGTATAAGTTCAGTTTCAATTTCAAAACGGTTCTATTTGAAACGATTCAGTTTAGCATTTGTACGTAGTTTAAATATCAATATTATTTCAAACAATTCTGTTTAGCTTAAGTACACAGTTTAGTTCTATTTGACCCATAGATAGAACCCTATCAGGTGCTAACACTCCAGGCCGGAGTGGACATGGGAGCGATGGCATAGAAGGGACAACCCACTTTCCCGTAAAGCTCCTGGAGTACTGGAGCTTCACCATCAGATTATTTAGTGTCATATCCAGGACACTCTTTTGGGAGAGGGTCTTATCCATCAGCAGAGATGCAGTCGGTGTATTCTACAGCCCCAGCCAACTGGGCAAAAGATGAATTGCGGAAATTATTAGGGTTGACACTTAGTACATATTGCATCAGTACTTTTGAAAACTTTTTCAATGCACACACACACACACACACACACACACACACACACACACACACACACACACACATATATATATATATATATATATATATATATACGCGAAGATCATTAAATAAGTTTCCAGATTTTTTCCTGTGGGAACTTTTATTGATAGTACACACATGAAACTCTAGTCACCTTCGAAGTAATCTCCTCCGGTTGCAATGCACTTCTTGTACCATTCCAACAAGTTCTGAAACACCCCATCGAAGTCCTCTTGTGTGAGCGTGTCAATGACCTTCGTCACAGCATCTTTCATCTCTTCAGTTGTTTCATAACGACAGCCTGTGAGCTTAGGGAATAAGCAAAAGTCACAGGGAGCAATGGCTAGATTATAGGGAGGGTAAAGAACTGTCTTGATGCCCATCTTGGTCAAATAGTCTGTGACAAGGATGGGGTTGTGGACTGGTGCATTGTCCTGGTGGAAATGCCACAGACCCAATTTGAAGAGTACTGGTCTCTTCCGACGGAATCTCTTCCTGAACTCCCTTAAAACCTCAACGTAGTAACCCTAACCCTAACCCTCTGGCCAATCAACTCTGGTGTATTGACTTCCTAATCCCTCCCACACCTCTCATTATCCCTCACAGACTCCCTGCCTTCCTTGAATCTCTTATGCAACTCAAAAACTAATGCCCGATTCATGCAAGATGCTCCAAAAGCAGTCAGAAACATTCCATACGTTTGTGTGGCATCATTTTTTCCAAGTTTAAAACACATTTTATTGCATATCGTTCATCTAAAGTGTCAGATTGCATTTTTTAAACTAACCAGCTGTGACAATCAGGCTTTAGTAAGGTGTGTTCCAATTGCTACTGTAACTGTTCATTTGAAACTGAAATCATAAAAATTGTCAGTCATCTCATAAGATGTATAGCAATAAGATACTGAATTTTCATGAGTCTCCAACAATTTTAAATGCCTGTACAAAAAAAAAGTCTGGAAACTTATTGAGTAAAACCACGTATATATATATATATGTGTGTGTGTGTGATAAAAGACATGGCCTATATAAGGAAATAACGCTATTAACTCAAAAAAAGGAAAGAAATAAAAACAAAAGCTGAGCAGAACATAATGTGCTTACATCTAAGAATGTTTGAATAGAAGCATTTAATATATAGGGTGTCTCAGTATACATGGGATCCGTGTGACTGCTAATATAGGGTGTCTCAATATATATGGGACCCATGTGACTGCTAATATAGGGTGTCTCAATATACACGGGATCCATGTGACTGCTAATATAGGGTGTCTCAATATACACGGGACCCATGTGACTGATAATATAGGGTGTCTCAATATACATGGGACCCATGTGACTGCTAATATAAGGTGTCTCAATATACATGGGACCCATGTAACTGCTAATTTAGGGTGTCTCAATATACATGGGACCCATGTAACTGCTAATTTAGGGTGTCTCAATATACATGGGACCCATGTAACTACTAATTTAGGGTGTCTCAATATACATGGGACCCATGTGACAGCTAATATAGAGAGTCTCAATATACACGTGACCGATGTGACTGCTAATATTGAGTGTTTCAATATACATGGGACCCATGTGACTGCTTATAACTCTACAAAAATAATGTTGCGTTCTTTTTTGTTTCAGATTTGAAAATAGTGTACTATACCAATTAATAATCCTTGGTCACAAAGCAAGGAAACATATTGTGCGTCACTACTAATTTGGAGACAAAACCATTCATAACTCCCTCAAAATAGATGCAACCCTTTAATATGATAATGATTTATTACTGAGATAAGAAATTAAAAAAATGATTCCATGTCCTGGAAGCAAATTTAATAACAGTTAAAAGAATCATTGATTTGATGTGTCTTGTTCAAAGGGTACATTTTTACAGGATATGTTCCAAATGACCGCCATTGTGCTTATCTAAGTAATAAATCCTTATCATATTGATGGGTTGCATCTATTTTGAGACACCCTATATATATATATATATATATATATATATATATATATATATATATATATATATACTCTCCTCTCTATGGGGGGTTGAGCACTCTTGCAAAGGAATATAACGATTGCCACTCGCGTAATGCAAAGTTCTTCTAACGAATTGAGCATTCGATAGCGCAAAATGTAGACAAACGAACGTTACTACATATGCGTTAATTCCCGAGCTGACGTTGGGTCGCTGACTTGGCTTAGAGGTATGTCATTAGTCTAACAGTTAGGCGGGTTTCGATCCCAGCTGAGAGCGTCTCACGTGTCTAACAACACTAAAGAGTTGTGATACAACGAGATAGTCAGTCTGTGGATGACAATATATATAGATATATATATATATATAGAGAGAGAGTAGAACCGGGAGACGTTAGTTTCGAAAGATCATGACCTAAATCTCAAAAGTCAGTGGTTATCATGAACAAGTGCAGAAGGCTGAAGAAGATATCGGCCGAAATAAAGTGTTTATTATAGTAACAGTTTCTGACAACAAGCCAAAGTATGACGAATTAATGAAACTAATCCATTCAATCAGATATTCTGGTTTCAGTAAAAAATCTCATCTTTATGTGTTACTATAACACAACAAAAATATAACAATGTGGAGTGAGTTATGCTTGCGCGATTGCTTGAAAATATTTCTAATAGAAATACAATGCAATTTGCAATCAAATTTAGAAAATATTGATAAAACTTTTATGTCTCTGATTCCACTTATCTCTATTTGTAGTCAATTCTCAAGGGAGATAAAAAGGGAGAGTCTCCCTAGCTTAGTAGCTAAACTGCTAGACTTTGACATCGTAGTAAGCGAATTCGAACTCCAGTCGCGCTATTACACTCACTTTTGGACTAATGCCCCTTGGAAAACATGGAACCCCCTTATTCTGTCCTTCTACTTGGATGGATTTTAAATTAAATATCCCAGGAAGTTTAATATGCCATTATACAAAGAAACCAAACCCAACCAAACTAAAATCCTGCAAGGAGGGAAATAATAATACAGCCGATGAATGACATAGACAGACTCTATGTGTCAATAAAAGAAGTAGGAAGAGGACTCACAACCCTTAAGTATTGGGTAGATGCAACAATTTAAGAATATACTGTACAAAAATCGAGCAAAGAAAAACAGATGCCATTAGCAGTAATATCAACAGAAATGGACAAAGCCGAAATAGAAAGAATTGCAAACCGTAATTATTTCTTGGTCCTGTCAGTTTTTGTTCTGTTGAGAGATTTTGTAAAAAAATGAAATGTTGCGCGTCTTAAATCATAAATGCATGCAATTTTTAGCCATATCAAATTTCTAGACTTTACAAATTAAATTTCGAAGACAATTTGAAATTTAATCCTTGGATATTTAATAATCATATTTTTCGACGCGATGGTCCCTTCCACACGGTCTTTCAACACAAGTTCATAAATGTCTTTCAATCAGAGACAGGAGAAATTAGTGTTAAATAATTTCCAAAGAAGAACAATGAAAGGATTGGATGGCATTCTGAAAAGTAAGGTGTTCTACTTCATCATAAATCTATTTTGCTTCCACCGAAATTTCCAAATTTTTAAAATTAAATCTGGAAAACAGATTCGAATTTAATCGCTGGATGTTGAATAATCAAGATTCAATATATGAATGAGGCGTATATTTCTCTAAAAAGGTTCATTAATTGTGTGTCTTGTGGTCTTTTGAAAATCCCTGGCAACTTCTAATAAAGTCATAAGACCCTAAGAAGCTTTACCCTTAAACTAATAACATACTTTTTAGATGGTACAGTTATCCAAGTAAAATAAATTTACTTGTGAAACTTTAGGTTCCTTGAATTAAAAAGAAAATGGAAAATTAGATCCATATTTTTTCGATGCGATGGTCTTTTATTTTATAGTTTTCAACATAAACAACTCGTAATTTTCTTTCAAAACAACTTTTGGAACATTGTGTAAATATTAAAAGTTATTTCTTGGTTCCTTTGGGTTACCTGACATGTCTCTCACCTTTTCATATTTGGGAACATTAAAGACGAAGTGTTTTCCATACAGATAAGCTTAACAAAAAGCATGACTTAAAACAAGAAAAGATCACAGAAGAAATTGAAGCCATTCATGATGAAGAACTTCATCAAGCAGTTCAAAATTTGACCGCAAGATGTCGAACAAAATATGGATCATTTGATGCAATTTTAATAAACCCCATTTACAAACTGTTATATTGTTACATTGCCCGTGGTGTAATGGTTATCGTCATAGGAAATGGACGAGGCAGGATATGACACAAGGTCAATTTTTTAAGCGGAGTTTAGCAGGTTTGAATTCAGATTTTTCCTTCTCCTAGACTTGTTGCCTCACCAAGGCTGAAGAACCTAGTCTGCCCTACTATTTACCCATAGCTGGAGGGAGAATAATTGGATTCATACCTTTCCCAAGGGTATTAGTGCTATGTGAAATGCAATCAGTCGTGTCCAGGAATTGAACTCGTATCGCCGTGTCCATATCCAGTGACGATAACCATTACACCACGGGCACATTGGTGAACACGTGATTGCCGTACTTTGTGCTTGCAAGATGTAAATTTAATTCAACTTTCCGAGATAGCCTTCTCAAAAGTTTCATATGAACGAAAAACCCCGTGAAACTGGCAGTTATGGTAATCTTAATGAATAAATATTATTACATTTGGTTTTGTTATTTTTCTTGGCAATAAAAATGTTGGTTTCAATTAGAAATCAAGTAACTCATGCCACACCTTGTATGTGGGGTGAGGGTACTGAACTATCTGATGTTTACTCGAGTTTCGAAAATTAATTCTGTAAAAATGTAGAATGAGGAATTTAATTTGAATTTCATCTTTTCTCACAAATCAAAAACAATACTTCTTTTCTAGCCAAACAAAAAAAGAAAATACATCTTTTCTAGCCAATCAGAAAAGAGAAAAACATGTTTGTCCAATGAACAGGCATTTTATCTCAACCTTATTGGAAGTACTAAAAAAATTATAAATAGGATTCAGCTTGTTCTTAAGCGATCGATTAGTTTTCTTTCACGATTGCATTACACATAACAAAAACCTAATCGAACGCGTTTTTATTTCAGAATTTTTACTCAAATGAAATATTCAACACTTAGAGGAATCTTTTCTTACTGCTGATCACGTGATCAGCTTTTGCAGTATTATCACATTTCCACTGATTGTGAGTTGAACGAGACTTTGATACTTCAGTCATTTGAGTTTTGTCACACGGTCACTTGGATCTTCTGTTGATATTATTTTTTTTTCTCCTGCAGCAAAGATAGACAGAGAGGATAGTTGATCATATAGAAACCAATATTTACTTTCATTAATTCTATTTACTCCTCAGTGAGCAGATCATTTCAAATAGAAATTGTAGAACTTTTAACCTTTCAATGGCAATGGTGTTTATTAAATAAACACAGTGTTATTTTAGCTCCGTTTCATGTTCGTTCCTGCACGTCAAAAATTGCTCTTCAAACAATATATAATGACTGAAATATATATATATATATATATATATATATATATATATATATATATATATATATATATATATATATATAAGCAAGGTTTCAATATGTGTGTTTATGATTGTGTGTATGTGTGTGAGTTAGTTTCATTTACTTCTATTTGTTGCATTTAAATAGATTTCCTCGCTTTACTGTTACTCTTTTGAGAGTTTTTTTTCCGCCAGTGTTAACCGATGGTTTCTCACTAGAGTTTAAGTGACAGCAAGTCTCCAGCACTTTTCTCAGTATTCTAGCCGATCTTAATAAAACTCTATTTTAGATGGTTATCATTAGTATCCTTATTATTTTACTCATTTGAGGGTTAGATGAGGGTCTTCCACTGGAATTTGAGCGACAAAATGTTTCCTCAAGTTTCTCAGACTCTTTTCAGTATTCTAGCCAATCTCAACAGTGCTGCAATTTGGATAGTCTCCACTTGTCCTCTTATTTCCAAGTCCTTCTGTCCCTTTATTAATCTCCTGATGACTGTACCAAGTACTCCAACTACAATTGGTATCACTGTCATTTTAATCTTTCATAGTTTTTTCCGTTCTCTAGCAAGGTCTTGGTACCTATCTCTCTATTTTGTTTTCTTTTAGTTTTACCCTGTGATCGACCGGAACGAAAAAGTCCAGACCTTGCTCCCTGTGACTTTTGCTTATTCCCTAAGCTCAGAAGCTGTCGTTATGAGACAATTGAGGAGATGAAAGAGGCTGTGACAAAGGCCATTGACACGCTCACACAAGAGGACTTCCATGGGGCCTTACAGAAGTTGTTGGAACGGTAGAACAACTACATTGCAGTCGGAGGAGATTACAAGAATTTCATGTGTATACTATTAATAAAAGTTCCCATGCGAAAAAGTCTGAAAACTTATCGTATGCACCTCGTATTTGTAAGTTTTCTTTTTTTTCCGAGCGCTCTCATTCTTTATAATTTTGAAGCATCATCGCTATATCAAATGTAGTAATGGTGATGGCGTATCTCACTGGAATATACCTCTCTTGATTGTTCCTCAGCTAACCTTTTTCCTTCTGCAGTTAACTCAACTCTCCAGGTTTCCAGGGTTTTCTCGATAAATTCTATAACATCATCGGATATCTTGTGCATTTTGAGACCGTTTATCATATTTACCAACCCCTCCGCTCGGGCAGGATATGACACAAGGTCAATTTTTTAAGGAGAGTTTAACAGGGTTGAATTCAGAGTTCCCCATCTCCTAGACTAGTTGCCTCACCAAGGCTGAAGAACTCAGTCTATCCTACTATTTACCCAGAGCTGGAGGGAGAATAATTGGATTCATACCTTTCCCAAGGATATCAGTGCTATGTGAAATGCAATCAGTCTCGTCTAGGATTTGAACTGGTGTGGCCGTGTCCATTTACTGCGACGATAACCATTACACCACGGGCACTTCCACTAAGCTTTTGAGACCGTTTGTTATCCATATGTGAAGGGCCACATCGGAAGCCTTTTTTTGTCAATCCATTTCATAGCTGGATTTTTCCGTCTCGTTTGGCTCTGGTTTAGCATGTGTGGATCAATATATAGTAGCTTTCCTATCCCTCTGGTTCTCTAACGGCATTATTTCTGTTCCTCGGAGAACAGTTCGCAGCTTATTAACGAGTAGTAAATCTCTTCCCGAATTTGTGCTGTTAGTATTTCCCACATCATCGGTTGGCACGTTATGGGTTAATAGTTGTATTGAGGGGGTTCTGTTTTAGGGGATCTTTCCTTTGGTCCTCCATTCTTGTATATCTGTTTCTTGTCAGTATCTATTCATTTCGATAGCCAGTCTATCGTGGATGGAATTTTAAAACTAGAATCCATGTATACCATCAAGTTTTTCAGTTTGGTAGCTTTTGGAATGTTGCCCAATGTGACTCGTGGTGTATTTCCATTTGAGGGACTTCTTCGAGTATTTCCAATACTTTTTCCCTGTTGTTTATCCATTCGGCATCTCTGTTTTGATCTCTCCGTTCCAATATCTTACTCCAAAATCGTTTTGATTCATTTGCATCCAGTCGCTGGTATGTCTTCGCACATTCTTCCCCTACTTGCTGGTAGAATCTTTTTTCTTTGTTTTGGAATGTCATGTTTTGTCTGTTTGATCCTGTTTCGGTATCTTTTTAATCTTCCTTCTTCTGTCATTTCTTTCTGATTCTTCTCTTCGATTTGTGTCTTGTTCTGATTCTATTTCTTTTCTCTTTTCCTCCCTGCATATTCTCATGTTTTTCTTCTGTTGCGCCATTTTTGCTCGTTGTCGTAGTTTTCTTATCTGTGTTTCCAATCGAACTGGATTTTGTCTTTCTGTTTGTCTTTTTCAAGGGAAAGATTTTTTCATCGACTAATTTCACTCCTGCATAGATTAGATCGTTTGATTCCATGATGTTGTTCGTTAGGTTATTTATTGATTCGTTTATTTTTTCAGTTTCTGCCTTGACTTTTTTTCCAGTTTTGGTTACTGAGAGAAGGCAATGTGGTTTTCCTTTTTTGACCTAATTCTCTTTATAATCTTTACATTAATTTTCCTCTTCTTGTTTTTATTTTTGTTCCATTGTGTTTGTGTGTGTCTGGTGTTTCGGTTATTAATACTTCGTGTTTGTCTTTGGTCAGGAGTTCCTGGCTTTTCTGTATTTATATCCTCGGTTTTTAAATTGATTTGTTTCTCTAAATAATTCCTTGAATATTTCCAATATTTCAAGGTCAGAAAACCAGCCTTTCTTTATTATTGTCCTAACGTCGTCAGTAAGTCCTTGGTTTGTTTTCTTAACTTTAGCGAATTCAACTCAAATTCAACTCTTAATTACGAATTTAAACAATCTTTAGACTATATTATCATTATTATTATTATTATTATTATTATTATTATTGTTATTATTCCTTGTAAGTTTTTCACACCACTGTTTGGTAGCGATCTCCTACTGGAGACTGAGCAAATGTGAAAAGGGGGGTGTCCTCGTGGTGTAATGGTTACAGCGATGGACTGCGGAATCGTAGTAAGCGAGTTCGTACCCCAATCGCGCTAATACATTCACTTTCGGGCAAATACCCTTGGGAAAGGTATGAACCCCCTTATCCTCCCAGCTATGGGTTAAATAGTACTACTACTGTTCTTCTCGAAGAATAGCTTTGGCATTAAATAACCTACAAAGGTTGGTATGCCATTAAACAAAGAAACCAAACCAAACCAAATGTGAAAAGGTTTTCAGGACCCTTCTCAGTAATCTAGTCAATCCAGCCTTTCTTTATTATTGTCCTAACGTCGTCAGTAAGTCCTTGGTTTATTTTCTTAACTTTAGCGAATTCAACTCAAATTTCTCTTATTCTTTTCGTCTACGCTCTTGGTGTAGCTTTGTTCTATAACTAATAATTAAGAGCAAGTTTTTTTTTATCTTCCCTTGTTTATTTTCTTCCTTATATTCTCTGATTCGAGTCATTGCTTTCTTTGTTGTTTGTGTATCTGAAAAAAGAACAACCATCATTCACAGGATGACGAACGGATTCCTCATGTTGGTTATCAAGAGAGCACCTGCCGATGATGACACCCAAACCTGCTGTCTGGGTCTCATGTCGAGTGGTTTTGATTTGTCCTTTTTTCATGGGTAGTATATTGTGGCTATACCAGACTCGGGGTTGTTAATTATCTGCGCGCCTGACACAAATGTGAGCAAGTAATGAGATTAAGGAAATTTCATCGGGTCACCTAAGAAAAAAAAATCAAATTGGTTAAGTTTTAACTTAGTTGAAGTCCATCGTGGGGCTATTTTTTTTTTTTTACTATTTAATTGATATAAGTAAATCCTGAGCTGATTTTGGCTGGTATTGTTGTATCGTCATTTCGGCTTTTGCTTTTTATAGTAGATTGGAATCTGGTTACTACTAAAGCTACCTCCCTTGAGATGATTATTTCTCTTACTTCCTATTATACTTCTCCTTCTGGACATTACAAATTCACCTCTTAATTGCGGATTCAAACCATTTTTAGAATATATTATCATTATCATTATTATTCCTTGTAAGTTTTCCACACTATTGTTCGCTAGCGGTCTTTCACTGGAGACTGAGCAAGTCTGAAAAGGTTTTCAGGACTCTTCTCAGTAATCTAGTCAATCTTACGAATGGTGTCGTCTGGAGGTTTTTGATTCTTCTTCTGATTTCCAGTTCATTCAGTCTTCTACCCAAAACCTTGGGGATCGTTCCAAGTGCACCAGGAAGAATTGGTATCACTGTCACTTTAATGTTCTTCAGTATTTTTACTTTTCTGTCATAGTCCATATGTATGCGTTTATTTTTTCACTTTTTTTAATTTTCCCTCTGAGATCCACCCCGACTCGGCAAAATCCATTAGACAGATGGTCTTATTTCTTTTTTCTTGTTAACTAACAATAGATCTGATCTTCTGGTCGGGATTCGATGATAGGTGATCTTAAAATTCTTGAGAATTTTACGCGTCCCATTTTCAATGACGGATTCTTGTTTGTGGATATACCATTTGGTTGAATAGTTGAATTTTATTCTCTTGCATATTTCCCCGTGGATCACCTTTTCCACCCAGTCACATCTAGTTTTGTACTCCTTTTGTGCCAGTTTGCAGCACCCGCTTAATATGTGATTAACTGTTTCATCTCCACATAGCATACACTTGCTATACTGTTGGATATTATTAATTTTTGCTTTAATATGAGCAAAGTTGGCGACCATAGTCGAGGGTGACCTGAAGGCTCCATTTTCAATAGCTACTACACCGAGGTAAAGGGGAGTGCGTTACTCTTTTCCCTGGATTGCTCCACTTTACCTTTGATACCTACCTTATATTGCTGAGTGTTAAGCAAGGAGGTATCAAGTACCACTTTTAAAGTCTTTGGTATGACGCGACCTGGGATTGAACCCAGGTGTCCTGGACCATTGTCAAACACTCTACACACTCGACCAATAACCCGGCTTTAATATAATTGATACTAATGGCATTGTTTTGTGCTACTATTTGAAGAGCTTCAGTTTCTCTTTTGAGGTTTCCCTTTCTTAGCCATGTCCAGGTCTTTTTGTCTGAGATTTATCCAGTTTCTTGCTTGAACTATCCATATAGTTGTTTTTCATCCTATTTCTGTTTCCTTGATTTTGTTATTGTTCTTATGTTGTCAGTGTTGTTAATAGACATTGTAATTAATCTTTCTTTGCTCTTTTAATGTATTGATAATAGACTGTCTAAAAATATACAAGATATCCGACAAAGAAACAAAATTCAAGGAAGTCATAAAAAAGGGGAAAGTGAAATCAAAAGAAGGAAAAACTTTAGTAGAGGTGAAAATCCGTTGAGGCATCTTCCAAATAGATGCACTTTCGCCATTCCTAGTTGGAACATCAATTGATACCTCTTAGTTACATTCCTAAGAAATACACTGGGGCAACAAATTTATAAAATCACGATGAAAGATTAATCACCTAATATACATAGACTACATCAAGCTGTTTGCAAAAACTGAAAAAGAATTTGTCGCTCTGATACAAATAATACAGCCAGGATACAGAAATGAAATCTGCTATGGTCATAATGAAAAGTCCAAAAAAAAAAAGGAGATAACAGAAGGAATAGAACTATAAAATCAGAAAAAAATCAGAACGCTTGGAGAAAAGGAACATTACAAGTACTTTGGAATATTGAAAGCGACCAACTCATCATATGCGTCCTCACAACGTTTAAATAACATCGATTATAAAGGATAGAATTTTCAAATTCATAGAAAGTAAGAACATCTTCGAAAAAGGTCGTAGTAAAAATTACAAGTCTGTGACGATCTGCTTCTCATAAACAAGATCAACTTGGAAAATTGGTTAAACCAAACTGAAAAATCTAAGTATGGCTTGGATTGACAACAAAAAAATTTGATAGCAAACCCCACAAATAGATTCTACAAGTTGTAAACATTTCAAAGATATCCCTAGTTATAAAAACATTCCTAGAATACAAAAAGGAAAGGGAGCTCACTAAGCTTCGATTAATCCATAAAAAGGATTCGATCAAAACTAATAATCTGAACATTAAATATAGAATTTTCCACGGAGACTCACTTTCTCCTCATTGTTTTTTTATGGCCAAAATACCTCTTTCCATAGAATTTAAAAATATAGATTATCTGTATAAAACTACAATAGAAAAAATTAACCATTTATTCAATATGGACGATTTAAAGACAGTCAAAAAATGAAGACAATTTAGTTGGTTTACTTAACAGAGAAAAAGATTTAGTGTCGACATAGAAATTTGGTCAGTAAAAATAGGTGAAAGTTACAAGTAAAGCATAAAAACAAAAAAAGTTGATATAAACATGGAAATTACGGATTTAAAAAAACAATACAAAATATTTAGGAATTAATGAAGCGTGAATAAAAAAATAACAGAAGAATTCTGTCGAAGAATAAAAGTATTATAAGGACAGAATTAAAAAAAAGAAAAAAAAAGAACAATTAACGCCTTGGCATTAAGATTTGTGACAGAGAGTTTTAAAATGATCAAGTAGACGTCAGCTGTATTAAAAAAGATGGATACTAAAGTTCGGAAACTAATAACCTGCCATAGAATGCATCACCCAGGATCAGATACTGTACATCCCTACATCAAGATAGAAAATAGTGTAAGAATATCAATCCAACAAAAATTGACCTTAAAATCAGCAACTATAGGACTAAACGCAGTTTCTTCCAAGCAGCGGTCGTATCGATACTGATATATGGATGCACTACTTGGACACTAACAAAACGGCTGGAGAAAAAGTTAGACGGCAATTACACAAGAATGTTGCGAGCAATATTGAACAAGTCCTGGTGGCAACACACCACAAAGCACCAACTATACGGCCACCTACCTCCCATCACGAATACTATCCAAGTTAGACGAACCAGACATGCAGAACACTGCTGGAGAAGCAGAGACGAGATCAAAAGTGTTGTACTCCTATGGACCCCCACATATGGCCGTGCAAAAGCAGGACAGCCGGCTCGAACATACATACAGCAGCTCTGTGAGGATACGGGATGTAGCTCTGAAGATCTGCCTGAGGCGATGAACGATAGGGAGAAGTGGTGAGAGAGGGTCAGGGTTATCCGTGCTGGCGGCACAACATGACGATGATAGGACTAAAGAAATACTTGAACCCTACAACAGATTGGACTCTGCAGTTAGTAAACACGCTCTAGAAGCAAAAAAAAATATTATAATAAATTAATAAAGTAATAAATTTGCTTACTCGACCTCACACCGAAAGAAAATGGCATAAAAATGAAACTATAGAAACAGCAAAAAAACATAAACAAAGAATCAAAAGCACAAGAAGTAAATCAATTAAAAATGCACAAAAAAATTAGAAATGCAGATATATAGTAAAGACTAATCGATAGTTGAAAAAAAAATGGTCTGGAGGTAGAGATAGAGGGGTTAATAATAGCAGCACCAGACAAGCAAATCGCAACTTGAAAGTACCAGGCAAACATGAAATATCTCTAACCTAAAATGTAGATTACGTGTACAAATAATTAAATCAATTGACCGCTAAGTGTCCAGTTGCCCAACCCAAACATCGATATAATATAAAAAAAGAGTGATAATATAAAAGGACGATATACTCATTGTAAATATTGGATTATTGGATTGTGAAAAATGCTATGAACACCAGCCAAAACCAATGATAAAAGTTAAAAGAGCTTCTATTCACTGAGTCTTTCCTATCCAAACTGATAGAAAAATAAAGACTAATAGACCATATACTGTGTTTAAGGACAATGAAAGAAAGCCATGCCTTCGAATTGAAATGTCAGAACCAACAGATATCAATGTATCAGTCAAAGAATACAATATAGTAAATGCAAAGACCTGGAAAGACCTATGATCGAGTCAGTAAGAGTAGGAGCACTGGATAGGATCATGAAAGGGACAGATTAACACATTAACAAGATGCCTATTAGACGCAATTCAAATGAAATAAAAAAAGTGCACTTTGCGTAACTGCTCATTTCTTTAACAACGTATTATCCATGTGACTGGAAAAATATTACCCAAAAGAAGCCGCAAAAATATAAATACATAAAATGCATATCCTTACTATTTTCACCCACCCTTGTTTTTTTTTTTTTTTTGTAAAGACCCTGTGAAGAATTATAAGTTACCGAAAAAAAAGCCGAAGCTTAAATACTACTACTACTACTAATAATAATAATAATAACAATGATAATAATAATACAGTGACGAAATATAATTAATGGAAGAAATAGAAGTAATTGAAATCTAGCTTGCAATCAGCAATTCCGGTAACGAGTAATCGCACCCAACCGGATGTCATAATTGTCAACAGTATATAAGCTCTTACAAATTGCTACTTCCGGTTAGGTAATTCTCAGTTAATATTTTGTGCAGAGGCTGAACTGTTGCAATTTACATTTTAATATCTAAGAATACTTTGCTTGAATAACCGATTGAGTCTTGCTGAGAAATTGTCATTAATGTTTCGAAATGCTGTGTTTCCTTCTTTGATACTTAAGGTTTGTGTAAAGAGTTGATATTCTTACAGAGAATGATCTTTTTATTCACATCTATCTATGATTGGAATTTAATGTAAAAAACGGTTTCAATTTATAAAATCTTTATAGTGCTCTATGAACAATCTTAGAATATTTTCAATAATAAAGAAAGGATTAAAACTCACGACTCGGTGAATACTGGTTTGCTAGAGTCTCGGCACCGTTGAACTCAGAGTCGTGAGTTTTTATTCTATTTTATTCTTTATCTCCAATAATTCTCTATTATTGTTATCCTTTATGAGATTGATTGTGATCGCATGTCAATAATGTCAAATTATTTTGCCAGGAGGTTAGGGAATTGTGTTCATTTTACTTTCATATTTTAATCTTTTTCTTTCATTTATAAGACTTTTTTTGTCCCTTCAAATAGAAATAATTTTTAAACTGATCTATTTGACTAATAGCAAGCTCAATATCTCTGGGTTAGTGTGGATTTAGTAATTATGGCGATGAAGTGGAACTCCACCCCACCCCCGATCTTCAGGACTTGAATCTAAGCATCAGATTCAGAATGCTCTTTTGGTCGGGGGTCTATAAAGTTGCCTGGGCGATTTTTTATTGTTGAAACTTATATATATAAAATAAAAGATTCACTTCCTTTTATTTTGTTTATGCTTAAAAAATAAAATATGTATATTAAAATATTGAATGGAAATTTATTTAATAGATGATTTCGGCATGTAGACATAGAAATAAATTCTTAATATAATTTAATTTTATATATTAATAATATTAAATATATTTAACTACCATTAATTAGGTGATTTATATATTTCTAATTCTATATATTGGAATATTAACGCTTAATTTTCAAATGATAGATTAAATGATAGATAATCCAAAATGGATATTTCTAATACAATTAAATGTAATGGATAATGTATTAATATATGTTCTTATGATAAGATAATAAAATTTTAAAAAAGAAGGTTCATATAGCCTTCTAACAAGTAGGAACTATCCCTGTACTACACCGTTTTTATTACACCGTTTTTCTACGTGTAAACAAAAATTTAGTAAACTAATATTCAATTCATTGATATTATGAATTTTTAGTTACATTAATAAAGTATCAATTACATGTTATTTCTTTGCTTATTACGATTAACTTAACATTCGATAGGTTAGTTTCTTCGTAATATAAATAACATGAACTTTTACGAAAATTTTAATAATTAAAAGTAGGATTTCGTAAATTAATATCAGCACTGAATTATTATTTCCTGATAACACGAATTATATAATTTGATATTTAGAAAACATAATAGTTTCAACGGAAGTTATAATGCATATTTTATCTATAATTTTAAATAGTTCGATTACCACTATTTAATTTTTCCGGAATTATTTTTTAAAAAATTTCAGTAGTATTTAAATTAGGGGTAACATTTTTTAAAGGATTATATAAATTTTGTATGAATAAAAAATTTTAATAGATATATCTCCACCGTAAAAAATTTCCTTGATTAAAAATATGATAAAAAATTTATTAAAATTATTTTTAATTAAAAAATTATTTTAATTGAAAAATTATAATTTTTTTAAAATCCCATTCTCACCGGGAACAATATGAGAATAACCAGATAATTTTTTTTCAGCAACATCTGATGATGGTCATCACGATCAGAAATAGATTTATAATGACACCAAGGAAACGAATTTTTCCTTTTTCTTTTTATATAAAAATATTTTTTGGTTTTGCATGTTGAGTGTTGATGTATTCTTAACCCCAATTTAATTTATACGTTGATGGCCGTTGATATTGAGCACTCAAATTGGATACTCCCACCACTTGAATTTCCTCCTCGGAGTATATATATATACATATATATATATATAATGATTATGAAGATAATTCCTACATGACCACGAGCGAGTCTACCTACGTTTCACCAAAAGGCTCTTCTGAAGAGCCGTTTGGTGAAACCTAATCAGATTTACTTGTGGCAATGGAGGAATTATTTTCATAATATTATCTCTATCTCATGTATTGAGCACTTTATTACATTTTAGCTTAGGTAATTCTGTCAGTGTTTTTTTCTTTTGAATTGACATACGTGATTATTTTCAAGTAGCACGTGTCTTTTTCGTCATTTCTTTTTTTACAAACTTTTTTTCCCCAGATATCAGTTTGTAGAATTTGCAAATTGTACAATCTGTTTTTTTTCACACCGACAGAATTATAGATTAGATATAAAGATTAAAATATACGAGGAGCATTAAATAGGTTTCCAGACTCTTTCCATATTGACACTTTTATTGATAGCACCCACATGAAACTCTAGTCCCTTTCAAAAGTAATCTCCCCCGGCTGCAATTCACTTGTTCTACCGTTCCAACAACTTCTGGAAGGCCCCATGGAAGACCTCTTGTGTGACCATGTCAATGACCTTCGTCACAGCCTCTTTCATCTCTTCAATTGTCTCATAACGACAGCCTCTGAGATTAGGGAATAAGCAAAAGTCACAGGAAGCAATGTGTGGATTATAGGGAGGGTGAAGAACTGTCTTGATGCCCATCTTGGTCAAATAGTCTGTGACAACGATGGAGTTGTGGACTGGTGCATTGTCCTGCTGGAAATGCCACTGAGCCGATTTGAAGAGTGCTGGCCTTTTCCGACGGAGTCTCTTCCTGAACTCCCTTAAAACCTCAACATAGTAACCCTAACCCTAACCCTTTGGCCGATCAACTCTGGTTGAAAAGAGTGCTGGCCTCTTCCGACGGAGTGTTGGCCTCTTCCGACGGAGTCTCTTCCTGAACTCCCTTAAAACCTCAACATAGTAACCCTAACCCTAACCCTTTGGCCGATCAACTCTACTTGAAAATAATCACGTATGTCAATTCAAAAGAAAAAAACACTGACAGAATTACCTAAGCTAAAATGTAATAAAGTGCTCAATACATGAGATAGAGATAATATTATGAAAATAATTCCTCCATTGCCACAAGTTAATCTGATTAGGTTTCACCAAACGGCTCTTCAGAAGAGCCTTTTGGTGAAACGTAGGTAGACTCGCTCGTGGTCATGTAGGAATTATCTTCCTTACTCCTCCCACACCTCTCATTATCTCTCATAGATTCCTTGCCTTCCTTGAATCTCTTATGCCACTCAAAAACTCATGCTCGATTCATGCAAGATGCTCCAAAAGCAGTCTGAAACATTCCATACGTATCTGTGGCATCATTTTTCCAAGTTTAAAAAAGATTTTTATTGCATATCGTTCTTCTGAAGTGACAGATTGCATTTTTGAAATTCACCAGCAGTGACAATCAGGCTTTAGTAGGGTGTATTCCAATTGCTGCTGTAGTTGTTCATTTGAACCTGAAGCCATAAAAATTGGTCAGTCATCTCATAAGATGTATAGCAATATCATACTGAATTTTCAAGAGTCTACGACAAATGTAAATATCAGTACAAAAAAGTCTGGAAACTTATTGAAGGCCCCATATATATATATATATATATATATATATATATATATATATATATATACGTTGGCCAACCGTTGTCAACGGCAACCCGAAGGCTCCCTTTTCGATAGCTATTACATCGAAGTTTAGGGAAGGTTGCAACTCCTTTCCTTGCATATATATATATATATATATACGAAGGTGGACTGAAACGTTTATATGATGACATCATATATGCTGTTGATGACTTTTTACCAATGGAATCCAAGCGCTGCACCACCGATGAAAGAAATCGGTGGATCTCAAGGGGGACTATGTTGAAAAATAAGACTCGTTTAGTTACATTTCATGAAAGTATTTTGGTTAGCCTATGAACTTTTCACCCAACTCGTATAATACACCAATGGCCACAGAATGAATTTACCTTCCTTAATAAAATGTACTCCTCAAGTTAGAAAAAATTCTTGGATTCACCATTGTTTGTGATGACCTTGTAGGACTTGACGCATTTGCAGATAATAAAGATCATCGATTTACAAACTCTCAATAAATCCTGAAATAAAATCATCTTATCAAGGAGAGAAAAAATATTTTTAAGTACCTTGAAGTTTTTCATTATGAAAAAAACCCAAAAAAAACCAGCAGATAATAATTAAATCAAACGAATTGACGAGAAATAATGACAACCCCATGAGTAAATAACCAGGAGTAAAAACTGATGTTCACTGATGGTATTTATTAAGGTCCTCTCTAATTCTTGATTTTTACCTTATAATCCTATTTACCAACTCTGAAGGAAAACTCTGAATTCAAACCTGTTAAACTCCGCTTAAATTTGACCTTGTGTCATATCCTGCCCGAGCGGAGGGGTTGGTAAATAGGATTTGTACCTTATAATGCTGTGAGTTAAACAAGGAGAGATCAAGGACCTTTTATTTATCAAAAACGTGGAAAATTCACGAAATCGAGAAGCCAAAAATGTTTGCTTTCAAAATTCTCAAAATCAAATGTCGGCATTATTAGAATTAACATGAATAAAGGAAACTCTCCGAAAGGAGAACAATTCCTGCGAAATTTATGGAGAGATTTGATGCCCTCTATTTATTGATAAAAAATACATTTTCTGTTGATATTTTCTCGTTAAAAGAGTGAAAATAAAACAACTAATGTTTATAAGAAATTCAATATTCAATCAGCTTTATAATTGCACCCTGTTTCGAGTACTCTTCAAAAAATAAAATATTTGCAACCTTTTGTCATCCTTCCTTTTTAAAGTAGCCATTTTTTTTTTACCTAACAATGACGTACATTTTCCTTTTAATTAGAATACAAGAATATTATTAACACACAAGATTCTATCGACAGGCATTAGCATAGACACCGGCCCATTGTTTAGAGTGTTCGTCAATGATCCGGGAGACCGAGGCTCAATCCCAGGTCATGTACTACCAAAGAATAATAAAAATGGTGCTTGATCTCTCCTTGGTTAACTTTCAGCATTATAAGGTATAGATCAAGGGTAAGTGGTGCAATCCAGAGAAAGGAGTAGTATCCTCCCTTACATCTCGGTGAAGTAGCTGTTGAAAAGGAAGCCTCCAGGTGGGCCTACTTACATAACTCCTACTATATATATGTATATATATATATATATATACATTTTTATTGAACATAATACACATTTTTTGTCTACATATTTTATGTTGATTCCTCCGTATACATATTAGGAATATACAACCCAAACTTAACAGAATTAATTTTCTAACCCGTGCTAATGTACTTAAATGTCTTTAGCTACTGACGGTATTCATAGAAACAAATTTAAAAGTAAACGCTACACACTGCAACGGTACAGACGCTCTTCTTGTTACAAAGTAGTAATGTACATACAAAAGTTACCTCACTTTTGTAATAGATCCTCCCCTGATGATGGCCCAAAGTCAGGCAGAAAGAATTTGGGAAATAACTAATTATGGAAGATTCATCAACCAATTCCGACCGAATCAATACGGCAATACGAAAGGATCAACAAACAATATGTAGACAAAAAATGTCTATTATGTTCAATGAAATATGTATTAATGAAGAAATGCTACCTATATGTATATATATATATATATATATATATATACAAATTTCTCCTGTGTCCTTCACCGCTTGGCACCTGAAAAAAAGTTTATTTGTTTGAACGTCTCGTATGATAACACCTAATCGGGTTTGTATTTGTTTATTTTTACTTCTACTTTTTCTATGTAAATATCACATGACTCTACCAGACACTTGATTTTTCACGTTTCCCACACTTCTATCTCAAGATATGTAAAAAACATGAAAGTTAAATACTATTTAGAGGTTTTATACCCGCTCTACAAGCCATCATCAATGCAAAAACTTTTCTTATTTGGCTTTCTTCTATCATTATATATATATATATATATATATATATATATACACTCTTTGAATACTAAATCATGAACACAAGAAATGCGTTGCTTTAAATTTCATGAGATTTTTCTGATTGAAAAGGAAATCGATGACCCGAGACGAAATCCTAGGCAAGATTGTTTACGTTTCACTCCTCGCTAATGCCCTTCGGGAAATGCACGAATGTATCTGTCCCTCTCCAACTCAAGATAAATGTAGGGTAGACTGGGTTATTTAACCTTGGTAAAGCAACAATTCTTGGGGAAGAAAAACACTACTAAAAATCGAACTTGAGTCACTTGTTGTTCGCGGTAGAGGAGTTGGGTAAATATACATATATTTCTAGTTTGTTAAATATATACTCCTAGTTTTCAGATGTTAATTGTCCGTCTCTTAGCCTGGTTGCCAACCAAGTCTAGTCTCTTCTGGTATTTATCCATAGCTGTGTAGATGAAGCAGTTTCAAGCCCTTTTCATGACATGAAGAGCAATTATCTCGGTCAGCACTTGAAATTAGTTCACCAAATCAGTTTTGGTCGGATAGAGGGGGTGTTTTTTTGGTTTGGCTTGGTTTTATGGCAAATGAACCGTGGTAGATTATTAATACCAAATCCATTTTTATACATGTAAACAGTTAAATTTCAAACAATTTAGTGTAGCATAAGTGAACGGTTTAGTTCTATTTGGCCCATAGATGGGCCCAGACTGGTAGCACCTGCAATACTAAAGCTCCAGCAGTACTGGAGCCTCACCATCAGATTGTTTAGTGTCATATCCAGGACACTCATTGGTGAGGGTTTTAGGCCTCTGCAGAGATGGAGTCGGTGTATTCAGCAGCTCCCCCCTCCTGCCAGACGACTGGGTTGGTGGGGGTTAATACAGACCTGGCACAAAGATTGCACTTCCAGCTGTAACTCCGAATTTGGACGGGAACATCTCATATCGGAACATCTTGAATATTGCAGTTACTGTATTGCAAAAATTTCTTCGTACTTTCAAATTTGCTCTGAGTGAAGTTTTCTTTAGATTAATTTTAATGTAAATCTTTTCAAACAAAAATGACGGATATTGAAAACAAAACAAAACAAAAACAAAAACAAACACAAAAGGAAAAAAAAGAAGCAAAAAGCATAATAAAAAACTTATCTTTCATAAATCATGGACGTAGGTAAAATCAGATTGGTAATGTTTAATTAGTATACGAAAGTAAAAAAGGTTCAGCGAAGATAAAAACATTGCTTCAATTTGGAAATATTTTGTTTCTTCGAGAAATAAACATTAAATCTTGTTTGTTCCTTGCTTTTTTCTTTCTTGGTCTCTTTTCTTTTCTTTTCTTCTTTTTTTAAACATATCTTTTTTGTCATCTGCCAATATAATTTTTACGAAACGCACACAAAAATACGACAAATCAAATTTAGGAGGTGCGAATAGCAAAACGGTTATCGATTAAGGAACCCCCGCCTCTATTTGAGATAAAATTCTGGACGAAGCTGTTTACGCTTCAATATACGCAAATGCCTTCTGGAAAAGCATGAATTATTCGATTCATGTTTAATTATAGTAGGGCAGGCTGTGGCCTTTAGTCTTGGGAAGGTAACCAGTCTAGGAGAAGTAAAAGTCGCAGTTCAGTCAAGTAGTACGATGATTACAGATTGACCACACACACACACACACACACTCGCGATATATATATATATATATATATATATATATATATATATATATATATCGCGAGTGTGTGTGTGTGTGTGTGTGTGTGGTCAATTTACTTTCATCTCGCTCTCTCTTTCTCTCTCTCTCTCTCTCTCTCTCTCTCTATATATATATATATATATATATATATATATATATAGAGAGAGAGAGAGAGAGAGAGAGAAAGAGAGAGCGAGATGAAAGTAAATTTTGGAAATAGATCTGACAGTAAAAAAGAAGTAAAAAAAAAAAAAAATGAATCCAAAAGTGATTATGATGGAAATTCAACGTTAAAACGTTTCGGTTGTAATAAACCTTCATCAGGACTTTAAGATAGGGAAAAATGTTGCTCGAACTCCTTGAAATTTTGCAATTTCAGCCAAATGTGTTGAAGTTTTTATTAAAACCGAAATGTCTTAACGGTGACTTTCCATCAAAATAAATTCATCACTTTTGGATTAATTTATTCTTCTATTTTCTCTCTCTCTCTCTCTCTCTCTCTCTCTCTCTCTCTCTCTCTCTCTCTTTCTATATATATATATATATATATATATATATGAGGGAGTCATCGTGACGTAGTTGCATACGTGCGTTACTATAATATCGTAGGAAGTGAGTTCAAATTCCGTCACGATATAACATTTACTTTTAGACAATTACCCTTGGGCAAGATATGAATCCATTTATAACTCACGAAGATTGATATGTCATTAAGCTAAGAAACGCAAGTACACACACACACACACACACACACCTGTGTATATATATATATATATATATATATATATATATATATATATATATATACCTTCGTGTGTGTAATGTACTTGCTTTATAAGACATGACTATACACTACACTATATATATATATATATATATATATATATATATATATATATATATATATATATATATATAGCTGCTTTCCTCACATTGCGGTCAGCTGAATGTGCACGCCACATCAGAATTTCAAGAAACTATAATATTTTTAGATTTTGTCCTTGCTCTTCTATAAAAGCATCGATAATTTTTTATGCAAACTTTTCTTATTTGAATTTCTCTCTCTCTTATATATATATATATATATATATATATATATATATATATATATATATATATATATTTATATATATATATATACATATATATATATATATATATATATATATATATATATATATATAATGATTCTGTAGTCATTGAAAAATACCTCGTTATCTTTTTATAACGGCTGAATTTCTCATTGATTTTTTGCGAGTATAGGTTCCTTAAGACACGCAGGCAGGCACACAAGCAGGCAGGCACACAAGCAGGCAGGCACGCACATTGGGTCACACTAAGGTAGATTATTATTTCTTTCTGTATCTTGATATAGATATATATCTACTTAAAGGGAATAAGAGAAAAACTGTTGGGAGGAGGAGGATCGAAAAAAG